>CM056055.1:152697869-152900369 GCA_029574335.1 Rana kukunoris
CAACCAGACCTGGGATTCTTGGGCGCATGGGAACAGGACTTGGGACAGACTTTCACAGCCACCCAGACGAAGAACATTCTTCAATTTTCCCTAAAGTCGTCCATCTGCACAAGAGTCCAAGAAACTAACTACAAGATTCTAACCAGGTGGTACTATACACCCCAACTCCTACATAAAATTTTCCCTACCACCCCTGACACATGTTGGCGCTGCCTGAAAGAAGAGGGAACTTTACTCCATGTCTTTTGGTCGTGCCCGCTGCTGCTCCCATTCTGGACGGCAGTGGAGGTGACCATACAAAAATTCACAGAACACGCAATCCCTAAAGACCCAGCTTTCTTCCTGCTTCACGCTTCCACGGTTCCGGTACGATCGTACAAAAAATCCATTGTGAGGCATTTGGTGAATGCTGCCAAATCCTGCATACCGGCTACTTGGAAACAAACCACGCCCCCATCTGTTGGGCTGTGGCTGCGTAAAGTAGAGGAAATTAAGAACCTGGAAGATCTTGTGCTTACGGCCCAGAATATGCGGGAAAAACACTCTAATGCGTGGATGCTGTGGAACTTATACATATTCTCAGATGAGGGACAATCCCTGTTGAACTCTTAGATCCATCGCCCCCCGCGCCGAATATACTCCCCCCCCCCCTCTCCCCCCCACTTCCCTTTCTTTCCCCCTCCCCATGTCTTTACCCTCTCAATTAATCTAATCTAATCTTTTCATTTTCCTATCTTACTAGACCTACTTGGTTTGGTTCCAGTCTCTACTTTGCTCCTCCCCATACATACTCCTGGTTCCTTCTCTCTCTTAGTACTTCCTTTACTCCGTTTTATATTTTTATCTGTGACTCCCTCGATTATGGTCTTGTTTTCTTCCTCCTTGTCTCTCTTCTCTCTTCTGTCTTTCTTGCTTTATTAAGGGCGTAGAGCCCGAACGGGCATTAGAGATACAACCATTCGGTTACGAAATTACCTCACCTAGTCCAGAGAGGGTTTCCACCAGCTGATATAGCAGGGGCTGGGTTGTTGGAGCGGAATTATCCAGGGTTGACCAGTGGGCGGTGCCCAGGCACAACACAGGTATAGGGCGTCAGTCTACCTGCTGCTCCAGATAGTAGGAATGTGAAACTCTATGCAAAACATACGTGTATATGACGGGGGCTGGTGAGGACACGGTTGTGATGTCATGTTGTTATGTTACTTTCTGTATTTCTTTGTTGAAAAACACAAATAAAATTAATATTTGAAAAAAAAAAAAAATAATAATGCCTGTCTCCAGGCTAGTGTATGAGATATGTAAATAACCTGTCACTCACAGCAAGGGAGCGGAACGGACTAAGGTTTTTCTTTGTAAGCCTGTTTTATTTCACTGAACAATGAAAGAGGATTGCTCACAGCTGGATTAACTCTGTGTGGCAAGACTGGGCACAGATGATAGGAAATCTTTTATACTCTACATTGTGACATCAAAAAAATAAATACAAATTTTCGGGTTTACATCCACTTTAACATACTCGGTAATGCACTATTTTTCATGCTTTTAGAACTATAATAAAACCTAAAGGGAAAAGTAACTACTTTGGTACAGCAAGCTGTAAAATGATATCACTTATTTTATAGTGCTAGTCAGAATGTTTTCGAATCTGAATGCAAATATCCAAAGCATGAATCATTTGGTGTTCCTGAATCGCCTTTTGAGAACCCATGATAAATTTGTAGCCTTCACGCTTGAATAAATGTAGACAATTATAATGGTAATAGAATTCTTTCTGTTGAAGTTGCAGCGTTTGACACGGAAGTGTTCACTTTGAGAAAATGGCTGTAAAGGTCACAATCTAAAAACAACAATTACATATTCTGTCAACCGTGGAAACAAAACCCAGTCCCAAAAGCATGATTGCCTTGTTGAGAGTTAGTTCTCACACTGATGGAAAGTGGCCAAAGTCACAGAGGCCTTCTGAATGGAAAGCTCTCACGTTCCAAGGTGAACACAAGAGGCCAGTCTGTGAGGAGAGATGTAGATTCTTTCACCTGACAGAGCCTCTCTCTTGAAAGTTAAGTATGCCATGTCTTTTTGTCTCCACAATTTTGAAACCTGCTCTGTTCCTTCTTTTTTGTCAGGACTGAAGAATGATGGCTGCTGGGAAATTTGCCAGTTACCATAGAAATGTGCAAACGAACCATCAGTTCCCACTGACATCTTCAATGGATCTTCTAAGCAGCAAATCCCCCCTTGCTGAGCGGCGGGCTGATTCATTTCAGGATGTTTGTATCCATGGTACATTACCTCGTAAAAAAAAGAAGGACAGGATTTCCATTAGATCCACTGACATGTTCAGCCACATGGGAACCTTGCCACATAGCAAATCACCCAGACTACCTACACCAATCATGCCGGATATATTGGAGGAATATCCGTTTCAAGGCTGGAAAACTGGAATGTTCCGAGCAAGGTAATGTAAATTCTGACTTAAGTTCCTGTTTAGAAAGTGTTATTTTATTGCTTTGCAATTGGAAGACTACTTACTACATGTATTCCACATCCTATTTGTTACATTTTTTTTGCACATAACTTTGTATACGTAAAAAAAAGCCTACACGTATGTGTCCCCATTTCTAATAAACATTTGGTTTGGTTCAGGCTGATGGACACTGCACAGTCTTCTCTCAGAATGCCTCCCAACCAGATTGCGCAACATTCTATGGGAAGGCCATCCACCATTGAGGCTAGTCTTGTAATTGGGATACTACTGCATGCTTGGCAGGGAGTCTTTTCATAAAGAGGCTTCCAACAGGCCCTACGGTGAAAGTCTATGGGGCGGGTTAAGTGTGGGATCTGGTGTGTAGGGGTCTTTTAAAAGGGTAACTCTACTAAAACTACAAAAAAGTAGCTCGCTATACTGTCGGAATTGCGGCAGTATTCAGCCGCTAGCATTGTGGTTTTAACCCCCGCTAGCAGCCGAAAAAGGGTTAATACCGCCCGCAATAAGCCTCTGCAGAGGCTCATTGCCAGCGGTATTACTGCAGTGTCCCATTGTTTTCAATGGGAAGGAGCGGTAAACACACCGCTCCTCTCACTGCTCCAAAGATGCTGCTGGCAGGACATTTAGAGCCTTTGGAGCCATCCCGCCAGAGCATCACCTCAGTGTGAAAGCCTATGGGCTTTCACATTGAGACTATAGGGCAGGAGTTTTTTAGGCGGTATTTAGGCACTAAACCACCTGAAAAACTCCTCAGTGTGAAAGGGGTCTAAAGTTGGCCATACACCTATAGATTATCTGCAGATTTTCTATGGTTAGATGGGAAAAAGTGCAACAGATTTCTCCATGTATGCTAAACTATGTGGATGGAGGAATCTCCTACTGGGCCAAGCTTCAGTATCTCGCCAGTCGGCCCCTGCTGGCTCTCAACCTAAACAATGCCTGCACCCAATCAGAACATTCAGGTATTGTGAGAACCAGCGGGGCCGACTAAAAAAGATATGGAAGCCTAGGCCAGTGGGAGATTTTTCCATCCACACAGTTCAGCGTAGATGGAGGAGTCTGTTCCACTTTTTCCATCTAACCATGGAAAATCTGCAGATAATCTATAGCAGGGCTCAAAATTTCAAGTCCTGAGCTACTAGCCAGGTCTCAAGGGTTACTTGCCACCTGTTGCCCCAGCCAATCCTTACCCTGCCCCACCCCTAAACGTAAATGTTTTATGCAGAATTAAGTTACAAAAATAAATATTAACAACTTTATCAGTTCCCCTCAGCACAGCCTCACCAGTGCCCATCAATGCAGGCTCATTTGTGCCCACCAATGCAGCGTGACCTGTGCCCAACAGTGCAGCCTCACTGTGCCCCACATTGCAGCCTCATCGTATCCCACCATGTTTTATCGCTCTGTGATCCTGTGGTTCTCCTCTAAATCAAGTCACTCTCCCACCTGGAGAATGGCTCCCGATCAACTCTGCCCGCCAGCGGCGCCCCCCCCCCCCAATTACAGGCAGCCCAGCTACTTGCCAGCCCTCATTTTCCACTCGCAGAATGCGAGTAGGCGAGTGGGAAATTTGAGGTCTGATCTATAGGTGTATGGCCAGCTTTAGGCTGAACTTCAGTAATGCATTTATTTTTTTTTTTTAACTTTCATTGGTCCAGATCTAATCCGAATATGTCACAGCTGAAGGATGTAGGAATTCATTACAAACAAATGGCAACCACTCCAACTTCTAACTGGCCTTTGCAGCAAGGAGCACACGGAAGGGTGACACTTTAAAAAAAAAAAAAACCACAAAGAAAAATCCCCAGCTCACTTACCAGCCAGCCTGCAACAAACTGAATTGACCCCGTCTAACATTGCATTTTAAAACACTAGGAGTTCAGTTTGCACACATTTGCAAATGTATGCGTAAGCTGCAGAAGCCACATCATGGCACACCAGTTGACTGCAGTCCTAACTCTATAATTTTGAGTCTCCTGAGTTGAATCACATATATAATAATGACTAAATTAAGGGCAGGTATGCCTGGAGGCGAAAATTCACAGTAGTAGCCTATTTTACATACAGCACTGATCTGTTTCGGGGGCCGATTGAGCAACTTTACATCCACATACTGAAGATAGGGTTGGATGCTTGCTCTTCCACTATTCAGAGAATGTGTCACATTTTTCAATGATTAAAAGGCATTCTCTGATTTTACGAGGCATAGAGGAAAGACAGATGACATCTCAAGCTCTGCCTTGTCCAATCAGAGAAAACTTTGTATTCATTAAAAAAAAATATACGTATTTTTAAGGTTGGCACCATTTATTCTTGTGTTCTCTATCCTGTTCTTAGAAACGCCTATATCTGCTTGAAATGTTTTAGTTGGCAAGATTTTCTCTTCCTCCCATTTAGCAAATCGATGGTGAGCAATAACTAGAGCACAGAAGAAAAGTTTGCACCATCCATTGAATTTCTTGGTGACTTCCACCCCCTTGTTCTTCAGCACGTCTCCTTTATTGTGGCCTATTTGCTGCTCCTTGAAGGCAGCTGAAAATATCTGATGAAAGAAAAGAAGACAAGACAGTGTTACAGAGTGAGACAGTGCTGTGAGTCAAGATAGCGCAACAAATTTTTACGAGCCTGTCAGATGATTGGCTTTAAAACCACAAAGCTGCAAAATAAAGACAAATACTACAAAACTCCTTGTGTGCAGGGTTAATGGAGCACAAAAGTTCTCTGGCTCCATGCACACAATAAAAGAGGATTGCTCAGATCTGGATTAACTCTGTGTGGCAAGACTGGGCACAGATGATAGGAAATCTTATACTCTACATTGTGACATAAAAAAAAAAGTTTTGGGTTTACATCCACTTTAAGCTTCTTGACCTTTCAGGTTGGAAAAAGATAATTATTACATAGAAGCATGCTCCAATTGCTGTTTTCTGATAACATCTGGTATTTTCAGCTTCTGGTCACAGCTTATGTCGCCTGTGTAATAAATCTACAAACCAGACTGAACAGGCCATAGCTGAATATTTTAGTGTGTGTGTTCTGTTCTATAGAGCAGAAGACCATCAGGTAGATGTTTACCCATTTGCTGGAATACACCATAAGGCTCCATGCACACTGAAGCTGATAAACTGCAGTTTATTGGCGTTTTGGCTTTTTTTTTTGAAAGCCCATAAACTGAACTCTATGTTAGCCTATGTGCCCATGCACACCTGGGCGTTTTTAAGTGTTAATGAGCTTTGGAGTTTATTGGCTTTTTTCTGAACGCCTGAAATTTGCGTTCAAAGTGCCGGGTTTACATCCACTTTAAATGTGAATGGCTTGGTGAAAAAATGTTGAAGGTTCAATTCAGTCCGAGTTTGATAAGTCTCAAGAAGGCTTCCAGTCTCAAATGATATATTAAAATGATCCAGCAGAAAACCCCATTTGTTTAACCACTTAAGGACCGCCTACTGCACATTTACGTCGGCAGAATGGCACGGCTGGGCACATCAACGTATATATACGTTGGTTTTAGTACCCAGCCGTGGGTCGCGGGCGCGCGCCCGCGACCCGGTCCGAAGCTCCAGGACCGGGACCGCGGGATTCGCGGACCCGATCGCCGCTGCAGTGCGGCGATCCGTCCCTGGAGCGGAAGAATGGGGAGAGCCGTGTGTACACACGGCTTCCCCGTGCTTCTCTGTGGCCGGAGCATCGATCGCGTCATCCCTGTAATAGGGAGACGCGATCGATGACGTCACACCTACAGCCACACCCCCCTACAGTTGTAAACAACACACTAGGTCACACATCCCCTACAGCGCCACCTGTGGTTAACTCCCAAACTGCAACTGTCATTTCCACAGTAAACAATGCAATTTAAATGCATTTTTTGCTGTGAAAATGACAATTGTCCCAAAAATGTGTCAAAATTGTCCGAAGTGTCCGCCATATTGTCGCAGTCACGAAAAAAATCGCTGATCGCCGCTATTAGTAGTAAAAAAAAAATAATTAATAAAAATGCAATAAAACTATCCCTTATTTTGTAAACGCTATAAATTTTGCGAAAACCAACCGATAAACGCTTATTGCGATTTTTTTTACCAAAAATATGTAGAAGAATACGTATCGGCCTAAACTGAGGAAAAAAAATGTTTTTTTATATATTTTTGGGGGATATTTATTATAGCAAAAAGTAAAAAATATTGAATTTTTTTTTAAATTGTCGCTTTATTTTTGTTTATAGCGCAAAAAATAAAAACCGCAGAGGTGATCAAATACCACCAAAAGAAAGCTCTATTTGTGGGAAAAAAAGGACGCAAATTTTGTTTGGGAGCCACGTCGCACGACCGCGCAATTGTCTGTTAAAGCGACGCAGTGCCGAATCGCAAAAAACCCTTGGGTCATTTGCCAGCGTATTGGTCCGGGTCTTAAGTGGTTAAGGCTGCGTACACACGAGGAGACATATCTGATGAAAACGGTCCGACAGACCGTTTTCACGGACATGTCTCCTGGGATGTTTTGGTTTGATGTGTGCACACACGATCAAACCAGAATACCCGCGGAAAGACGGCGTTGACGCCGCCACGTCACCAAACTAGGAAGTAAAATACTTCCACGCATGCGTCGAATCCATTCGATGCATGGGCGAGATTTCGGTATGCTGGTTAGGCGTACTAACCAGCGAATATATCTGACAGACCGCTTTCCAGCAGACATGTTTTAAAGCATGCTTTAAAACTTTTGTCTGCTCGAAACCTGTCTGCTAGCCCGTACACACGATCGGATATGTCCGCTGAAACTGGTCTGCGGACCAGTTTCAGCAGATATGTTTGATTGTGTGTACGTGGCCTAAGTGTTGACATCAAGCGTGCCTTCTTACTATGCTTGAAGGCCACTGGAACATGCTATGCTATACTACTCTAAAGATGCGTACACACAACCATTTTTAATGTCCTAGAAAAAACTATGGGCCAGATTTAGGTACAATTGCCCTGGCGCAGAGTATCAGAGATACACTACGCCGCCGTATTTTACCTGGCTCTAAGTCGAATCCAGGAAGATTTCGGCCCATAAGGTACGGCGGCGTAGTGTATTTCTCGTGGCGGAATCGAAATACGCGATTAGGGGGCGTGAAGCACTTAAATTAGGCGCGTCCCCGCGGAGATCGAACTGTGCATGCTCCGTTCAGAAATTTCCCGCCGTGCTTTGTGCGAAATAACGTCGTTACGTCATTTTTTTTTTTTGATTAGCGTCGTTTACGTACATTCCTATTCCCGGACGACTTAAGCAAAAAAAATAAATAATTGAAATTCGACGCGGGAACGACGGCCATACTTAACATGGGCCGTCTAACTATAGACCAGCTAATAGCTGGTATAACTTTACGCAGCAAAAAGATGACTACAGATGCCATAAGAGATTGCGAAGGACGATCGTAACTTCGTGGATCGCCGGAAAAAGCTCATTTGCATACCCGAACTCCACCCAGCGGCCGCAAAAAGTTTGCAGCGTAGATCCGAAGGCGTATGAAGACGTAAGCCTGTCGGATCGAAGCCCGAAGCCGTCGAATCATGGTTTGAGGATTCAAACTAATGATACGACATGCGTAATTTGACAGTACTCCGGTCTAACAGGCGATAGACCGGAGTAATGGCTCTGTGAATCTGGCCCTATGTTTTTTTCGACGTGATTCTTGTCAAGCCTGCCTTGCATACACACAACCGTGAAAATAAAATGCTCGAACAAAGCGCAGTGACGTACAACACGTACCATGGCACTATAAAGGGGAAGTACCATTTAGATGGCGCCACCCTTTGGGCTTCTTCTGCTGATTTTGTGTTAGTAAAAGTTTGGTGAGAGACGATTCGTGCTTTTCTATCTGTTACAGCGTGACAAATGTGCTATCTCTATTACAAATGCTAGTTTTACCAGAACGAGTGCTACCGTCTCATAACTTCTGAGCATGCGCATTTTTTCCCGTCGTTAAAGCCTACACAAGACCGTTTTTCCCGACGTAAAAAATGACGAGAAAAATTGGAGCTTGTTCTAAATTTTGAATGGCTATTTTTCACGTCGAGAAAAATGCTCTGGAGCCCACACACGATCGTTTTTAATGACCATTAACCACTTCAGCCCCGGACCATATTGCTGTCCAAAGACCAGAGCACTTTTTGAGATTCGGCACTGCGTCGCTTTAACTGACAATTGCGCGGTCGTGCGACGTGGCTCCCAAACAAAATTGGCGTCCTTATTTTCCCACAAATAGAGCTTTCTTTTGGTGGTATTTGATCATCTCTGCGGCTTTTATTTTTTGCGCTATAAACAAAAACAGAGCGACTATTTTAAAAAAAATGCAATATTTTTTACTTTTTTCTATAATAAATATCCCCAAAAATATATAAAAAAAAAATATTTTTTCCTCAGTTTAGGCCGATACGTATTCTTCTACATATTTTTCGTAAAAAAAATCGCAATTAGCGTTTATTGATTGGTTTGCGCAAAAGTTATAGCGTTTACAACATAGGGGGTAGTTTTATGGCATTTTTATTATTATTTTTTTTTTACTAGTAATGGCGGCGATCAGCGTTTTTTTTCGGTACTGCGATATTATGGCGGACACTTCGGACACTTTTGACACATTTTTGGGACCATTGGCATTTTTTTAGCGATCAATGCTATAAAAATGCATTGGATTACTATAAAAATGCCATTGGCAGTGAAGGGGTTAACACTAGGGGGCGGGGAAGGGGTTAAGTGTGTTCCTGGTGTGTTCTAACTGTATGGGGGGTGACCTTACTAGGGGAAATCACTGATCTTCTGTTCATACATTGCATGAACAGAAAATCAGCGTTTCCCCCGCTGACAGGAACGAGCGCTGTGTGTTTTCACACACAGCTCCCGTTCCCTGCTCTGTAACGAGCGATCGCGTGTGCCCGGCGGCGATCGCGCCCGCCGGGCACACGCACGGGACTCGGGGGCGAGCGGGGGGCGCGCGCGCGGGGCCGCCGGCGGCGCGCACGCGCCCCCTAGTGGCCGCGAAAGGCGCGACGTAGAGCTACGGGCTCTCGCGCACCCGTGCCGACCTGCCGCCGTATAACTGCGGCGGCTGGTCGGCAAGTGGTTAAAAAAAAATCTATTTTTCACGTCATGAAAAACGGTTGTGTGTACGTGGCATTATTGTGGACGCTTGTAAAATTTCAGTGACCTGTTTTGATTTGACCCAGCACTTAATGATGAACAGCCTTGCCTTGATTTACTGCACATTTTGCTGGTATGTCCCTTCCTTTTTTTTCATTAAAATTAGGAGTTTATTCTAGGCAAAATCTGTTTGTCTCTAGTTTTGGATAGAGTGCAGAAAGGAGAAACCTGTCCCTGGGACAGGAAGTAAGTGAAAATGTTGTCAGTGGGAGAAGGGAACAATAAAAACCTGTCAGGGGTTGCATCTTCCCCTTTCCTCATTCTATGCAAAACAGAACAATAATTGGATAGAGCTTCGCTTTGGAGAAAATGTGCAGTCCCTTTCAACACAACATATGAATAATGATGACATGTCTCTTGCGCATAAGTGATAGCCTGGTACAGATGTAAAAGGTGACACCACGTTGTTGGGGAATACTTGGAGCCTTGCTGCCTGCTAGGGATGCCCTGAAGCCACTACAAAAGACAAACTAAACAGGGGAAACCAGTAGGGCTGCAACTAACAATTATTTTCATAATCGATTAGTTGGCCGATTATTGTTTCGATTAATTGGTTAATAAACTTTAAAAAAAAATTGATTTTGCAGCGATTTGCTTTTTTAATATATATTTTTTGACAATTTGTTGTCGGGCAGATTAACCACTTAAGGACCGCCGCATGTACATTTACGTCGGCAGAATGGCACATACAGGCACATTGGCGTACCTGTACGTCCCTGCCTAGACGTGGGTCGGGGGTCCGATCGGGACCCCCCCCCCCGGTACATGCGGCGGTCCGGTTTGCTGTACGAGCGATCCGGGATGAGGGGGCGGCTGTTCGTTTTTGTCCACCCCCTCCGGATCGCTCCCAGCCAATGAGCGTCCGCCACCCGCCCTCTTCCTGTGTAAACACAGGAAGGGGGAAGTGATGTCAGCTCTCTTCTCGGCGGTATTTTCAACTGCCGCTGAGGAGAGAAGACATCACAAGTGAGTCTGCACAACACTACACTGACACCAGGACACATAGGCACATTTAACCCCTCCGATCACCCCCCCCCCCCCACCCCCCTGTCACAGTGTCACTGAATGCAGTGATCATATATGTACTGATCGCTGCATTTAGTGTCAGTGTGACAAGCAGTTAGTGTTAGGTCCAGGGTAGCCCCCGTACCCCCCCTAATAAAGTTTTAACCCCTTGATCACCGCCCTAGTTAACCCTTTTACCCCCTATTGCCAGCGTCACTAAGCGATCATTTTTCTGATCGCTGTATTAGTGTCACTGTTGCCGCTAGGTAGCTAGTTTTTTTTTTGTTTTTTTTTTTGTTTTTGCGATTTTTTTTTTTTTTACTAAAGACATGTGGCTGAATACATTTTGGACTAAATATTTGACTAAAATTTAGTTTATTTGATTTTTCTTATAATAAAAAGTAAAAAATATTGTTTTTTTTTTCAAAAATGTCGCTCTATTTTTGTTTATAGCGCAAAAAATAAAAATTGTAGAGGTGATCAAATACCATCAAAAGAAAGCTCTATCTGTGGGAAGAAAAGGACGCAAATTTTGTTTGGGAGCCACGTCGTACGACCGTGCAATTGTCTGTTAAAGCGACGCAGTGCCGAATTGTACGCAGTGCCGAATCGCAGTGCCGAAAAAGCAGCATATAAGTGGTTAAAAAACACAAATTGCCGCGAAAACGCATTACATGCTTTTCTGCAGCTTCTCCTTTGAAGGATATTGAACCAAAAAAACAAAATAGCACCCTTTCGCATTAAAAAAAAGTCCTTGCCCTTTCCAAATACGCAGCAGCTGAAAAAAGCATGGATGTGAATATGTCCCATAGGAAACCATGTAAATGAACTGTAGTGTGTCTCTGAAAAAAGCACCAAAAATGCATAAAGGTAAAAAACCTTCAGCGTGCAGCATAGTGCCCCCAATACTTGTGTGAGCTGGATCCCGATCTAGTGCAGCGGCTCTCTTTCTCCTCATTGGCTGAGACGAAACAGCAGGAGCCATTGACTCCCACTTGTGTCAGTCAGAACCAGTGAGAAGGGAGCTGGGTGCAACGCCGATCCCTAGCACACAACGGGAAAAACCCGTCTTTTGCCCGAGACTGCGGGCCGGAAGTGGGTGAAGATACCTGTCTTTAGTGAGGTATCTGCACCCCCCTCCCCCCTGAAAGGTGTCAAATGTGACACCGGAGGGGGGGGAGGGTTCAGATCAGCGGATCTTCACTTTAGGGTGGAGATCCGCTTTAAGCTTGAATTTAGTTCAACTAGTTATTTTGCTTGGCTGGCTTGTCATGGCAGCTACCATTTTTTTTACAAGTTGGGTTGCTTCTGTTTTATAGGATACAATGTAAATAATCTTGTATCTTTTACGCTTGTTTTTGTTTGCTCATATGTATTTTCCACACAGCTGATCAAAGTACTTTTAAGTGCAGCTCACAGCATCAGCATTCTGCACGCCTCCCTATGCCATAGTGGTTTCTGAATTTACTTTGGCACTTTGGATGACTTTGAGAGATCTGCAATGTGCATTACATCAGCATCATGGAAGTTGCACACAGACAAAAGGCGCTCATAAACTAGTCATTTGGTTGCACTGTGCTTCATCTGACATCAGCAAACTATAAACAAAGGCGTATGTGAATGACCTGGCAGAGTCTCTGCATGGATGGCACTCAGTGAACAAACCCCACTTGTCTTGGTGCCCAGTTTATTAAGCATATTGGGAAATTTTATTTTTGGCTTATGTGCCGAGTTCATATTAAAGAGGGACTCAAGTCTAAATGTATTTTTTTTTTCTCACTGCATTGCTATTACATACATACCGTATATTACAAATGTACAGTAACTCATTTTGTCTCCTTTTCCAAGTTTTCCTAAGCCAGAGGACCGGAATGTTTTTTTTTTTTTGTCTGTACCTGTCTTTATGATCAGTGGGTGCTGTGGCGTTTCTATGCCACTACAAGTCTACAACCATTGTATCATCGTGACTGAGAAATAAACCAAAGTGCTAATAGTTTATTTTTTTTATTTTTTTTTTCAATACAAACGTTTTATTTATTGAAGAAAAAGCAGTACAAAATAAACATTGTAGTGGTGGTACTTGTCGGGCTGCAAACCCACACAAATAGGCATAAGAAGAAGAAATATTGGCACTATTTTAGCATTCACAGTTTTCATACATCTTAGGTAGACATTGGTGCCCTATAGAGGTGTGGCAAGTTTACTACCTATCAGAAAACAAAAAAAAACAAAAAACGTAAACCTAACTAGACAAACAAAGATAAAAAAGACGGTCATAGAAAAATAGGAGAGACCTAATCAGCTAGTAGTTGAGGTTGTATTCAGTAGCAAATGTCAGGATTATCCCTGAATCCCTAGAACACGACCCGACAGCCCAACTAGGGCCCGGTATAAAAATCTCTAGAAAACGCCGTATGCTGTCCATCCTGACCATTTTCTGTGGAAAACTTGCATAGTATCTAATATAGTGTGGTGAATTTGTTCCATTAATTTAATGGATTCCATTCTTTGGAGGACTTGGGTCCAAGGAACTGTGGGAGAAAGCCAGTTCAAGGCTATAGCCCATAGGATAGCTTCAAACAGGGTGTTAATTAACCTTTGGTTCGTGGGAGGGATATTTGGGATAGGGGAGTGCTAATAGTTTTTAGAAGAAATGTCCTCCCCCATTTTTTTTTTTATTATTATTTTTTGCTATAACATGTTGAAAATGAGGGGTTGTCATACATTGCAACTTTTAAATGCCTAAATTGTAGTGCCATTAAAGCCTTGAGGAACTCGTCATCGGATTTATTTTTTTTCTCATAGAAAGGCTTGTTATATCAGGTTAATGATATATGCACAGTATGAATGCAAATATCTCTAAACAAACTTTTTTTTAATTTAAAGTGAAAGTTCTTGATAGAATTACTCTACAAAACTAGCCATTTAACATACTTTATTACTCTACCTTTTGTAAGTGCATAGCACCATGTATCACTTTTGTCCAAGCTGCAGTTATCCAGCAATTGACACTGTAAAGTGCCGGCTGTTTGCCAGCGACACCACTCAGCTCATGATCTCCCCCCCCCCCTTTTTTTTGCCCCCCTAATGCTATCAATGCCTTGTTATTGCAGAGGTGGAGGGTCCATTTCACATGGGTTATTAGCACATCCTATAATTTTCAGTGGCAAAACTGCAGATTTCTGTGTCTGGAATGACAGGTGTGTGCAAATAGCCCATACAAAAAAAGGGTAGGCTGATGGAGGCTGCAGTTATTCATGACAGTTCACACAGCCAGCGATTACCTGCAGTGACTGCGGCTGGATGCACTTTTGTGCCTGCATGCTTTGCAGCTTTTTCTCTGCAAATTCCTTTGCTTTTATTTAAATTTTTATAGACCATATATGCAATGGTACCTTGCTGCCTGCAAACAGAGACAATGGGCCAGATTCAGGTAGATGAGAGTATCTTTCCTCTGGAGTAACGCTTCTCATTTACGTTACTCTGAAGACCCTTTCGGCGCAAGTACTGTTATTCACATAGCAGTTGCGCGTAAACTTGCGCCAGAGTAACGATAATGCGCTGGCGTAACCCGACGCAAGTGGAAGTGGGTGTGATCATATGTAAATGATGGGCGGAGCCCAGCGCAGAGGCTTACGTTCAGCGCATCATCCACGGAGCATGCGCAGTGAGTGCGGCTCCACTCGCCCCCCTTGTGCGCATGCTCACAACTTCCGTCGGCACCACTTCCTGGGAAACGTCAGCGCAATGCGTTCCGCTGGGCGCTTAAAAGCGCTGGCGGAAACGCCATTCCGGCGCAAAAGTAGTTCCATTTCCCCCCACCCCAGGGAAGATACTTTTGCCCTGTAATGGCTGCTCCCGCTACCCCCAAAGAGAGGAGGAACCTAAACTATAATGCCCAGGAGGTCTCTGTGATAATCTCGGCTATGGAGACATTTAATGATTTCCTCCATGGGAAAAAAAGCAGGAAGACCAGCCGGGAAAGGAAGCAGGGTATCCTGGACACCATTGCTGCCAGGGTCAATGTGCTAGGGTACTCCACCCGGACTGCAGGCGACATTCAAAAAAAAATCAATGACCTGCGGCGCAAGGTGAGGGGCAAGGTGTCCACCATTAGGAGCCATGAGAGGGGCACAGGTGGTGGTCCCCCATGTCCTGTCACCCTGACCGCGGAGGAGGAGGTGGTCGCCCGCTGCCTGGACAGGGAGCAGTTGGAGGGGGTCCCTGGCTATGACTCCGTAGAGGAAGGCTCCAGGACAGGTAAGTGATTTTTACCCCCTTTTTGGTGTGTTGCATGTGGGGGGGGGGGTACATGTGCCAAGTGTGTGGGACCACCAACATGTGTCTGCTTTGTGTCATCCACAGATGACGGTGCTGGGCCATCATCTCGTGCCGGCCAGTCCACCCCAACCCCCCAACGGAATGCTGATGACGAGGCCCTGGGTGCTGGAGACATCGAGGTGGAGGAGGAGAGTACCCACACCACTTCAGCAGAGGTGGTTGTGGAGGAGCCTGTCCCTGAACAGGACTTTATTTTAATGTTGGAGGAGTCCTCCTCCTCTGCAGGGCCCTCTGTGATCCCCTCCCCCATCCTAGGTAGCCCCTCAAGGGCGACTCCATCCCCACGGGGACAACCTTCTTCTGCCCCCAGGAAGGCCACCCGGAAGACCAGGGGGGTGTGTGATCTGGTCGAGGACCAGGTGCTGTTGGACCACGCCAAGCAGACCCAGCAGATGGGGGAGATTGCTGGCCACCTGGACCGGGTCGCTGACAGCCTGGGCTCCATGTCGCAGCTGCCCAGTGGTGTTCAGAACATTGTTACCAGCCTGGGGGAGGTGCAGGCTGATGTCCGGCACCTGACAGCAGCTGTACATGCCAACACTGCTGCCATTCGGGAAGAGGGGAGGCAGCGGCAGCGTGACCAGCGGCACAATATCACCCGCCAGTTGAGGATGCAGGCCCAGACTAACCTCTTTCTGAGCTGGATTGCAGTGGCCTTGGAGGGCATGCAGCCAACAGCTGGCCGGAGTGGCCCATCCGGGGAACAGCCTCCTCAAGATGCCCCCACACCCCCACCACCACCCACTCCCTCCAGGCAGATGAGGAGCCCGAGAGTGCCCCCAAGGAGGAGCCCCCGTCATCCCAGATGAGGGTTTTTTTTTATTTGGTTTATATTTGTGCTTTTTTTAGTACTCAGGTTATGAGTTTTTTGTTATTTTTATACTCAGGTTATGAGTTTATATTTTATTTTCATGCTCAGGTGATGAGATTTTTTATTTCTTTTGAACTGCACACGGTCAGGAGTGCAGGGGACAGTGTGAATGGTGTGTGAATGTGAGGGGGTGGCACTCCTGACAGTAAGGGGTGTCACCCTCGGCCGTGGTGGTGAAGTTAACCCCACGGCTGAATGAATGACGTGTGAAAGGTGTGTGAATGGACAGTGACATCATTGGGGCCTTGACGCTGGCGTTGCTGCTCCCAACTCCTACATGCTGGACTTGGGCTAATCCAATGCGATGTGCATGTGGTGTGTGTGATCTAGGGACATCAGTGGTGTACACACGTGCACTGTCTGTGTTATTAATGTTTTGGTTTAGTGTCCAAAGATGCCTACGGCGAGGACCCTCCTGACTGCTCTACCATCAGCAGACTGGGTGTCCTCTGCCAGGTGGGGACTGTGTGGGTCGGGGGTCAGGTCATCACGTATGTCAATCTGCAGGCCTTTTCTCATAGCAAAGTTGTGCAGAATACAACATGCAGCGATGATATGACACACGAAGGTAGGGGAATACAATAGGGTCCCCCCGGACTTATCCAGGCAGTGGAAACGGGACTTCAGGAGCCCAAATGTTTGCTCCACCACTCCACGGGTTTTGAAGTGTGCTTCATTGTATTTTCTCTCTCCTCTGGTTTGGGGGTTCCGGAAAGGAGTCATTAGATGGGGTCCCAGTGCATATGCAGAGTCACCTGTAAGGTAAAAGACAGGAGGATGTTAGTCATGCATGTGCGACTTCTGTTGTGCATCACGGGAGGGGATAGTCATGCCTGCCACCCTTGTCACTCACCAACCAGCCAGCTGTCCCCATACATGTTCTGTTCGAATTCTGTAGGGATGGGGCTCTGACGGTATATGAAGCTGTCATGGCTGGACCCGGGGTGTTTGGCACGGACGTGCCATATGAGGCGCTGGGCATCGGCTATCACCTGTACGTTGATGGAATGCCAATGCTTCCGATTGCGGTATATGTGCTCTGTGGCACTGGGGGGCTGAAGGGCCACATGTGTGCAATCAATGGCCCCGATGGTGCGTGGGAATCTGGCAATGTTGTAGAAATCTGTCATTGCCTTCAGCCGCAGGTCCTCAGTGGTGGGTCTGATGAACTGGTTGGACATGCGTCTGAGGATTGCAGGGACAACCTGGTGCACACATCTGCTTATGGAGGACTGTGACATCCCAGCCACCACTCCACTTGTACGCTGGAATGTTCCACTTGCAAGGAAATGAAGTTTTGCCAGGACCTTCACCAGTGGCTGCACTGCTTGTGAGCGTTGTGTCTTGCTGGTGATGTCATCCTGCAGGGTTGTGGTTAGTTCAAGTATTACATCTGGGCTGAATCTGAAGAGGCGATACACCTCCTCATCCCCCATACCAAAGAGGTTCATACGAGTGCGGTATATCCTCTCACGTGCCCGCCTCCTCCGTAGCGAGGGACCCAGTACTAGTCTTAGGACCACAATTGCCCCTGGCATGTTGGCACACAGAGGTGTTGTCCTTGCAAGTGTTGTTGTTCAGCTAGCTCCTATCGTCGGTAACGCTGCTGTAGCTGCTCTCCTGCTGACCTGTGACCGTCTGGAGTAAAGATAAAGCAGCCTTTTGTAGAAATAACTTTGCGCCGGACGGACCAGATACGCGCGGCGCATGTAGCCAGCGTATGGTGCTAATCCGTTCGTGAATTGGGAAAAATACCTCATTTGCATATTTGCAGGGGAAATCAATGGGCGCGACTGATGCGCCCAGCGAAAATAAGCGAAAATAAGCGCTGACGATACTCTGGCGTCGGAACGTTCCGCCGGTCGCAAATGACCCGTTATTGGGCGCATCTAGTTTGGTGGGTACGGGCACATAGAAACGACGGCGCATCATCACAGTTACGCGGCGCATATCGAAATACTCCAGCGCAAGTGTTCCTGAATCTGGCCCAATGTGGATAGTTTCCTGTGCTTACTGCGCTTCCTGACTCAGAAGGCAGGCTCTGTGAATTGTTTGACCCAGCAGTGCCTACTGACCAGGCATAGTGAATACATCTTATAGAATTCAAAGGAATAAATGTGTGGTATTCTTTATAAAGTACGATTTCACACTTCAAGATCATCCAGTAGTAGTAGGAATAGGCTAGAAATAATTAAAAATAGGTGGAGCCTTATTAAAAACATTGGCATGCGACAAAAGTATGGCCACAGAATATTTTTGCAGAAGGCTTTTTGTATTTGTCTTCTACAGGTAGGTTGTAGAAAAAAGTGATTTTCTACAAATATGATTTTGGTTGTGATACCCTTTAACCCTAAAACACCAAAGTATGATCTAAACTGTCTAGCTCATAGGTGTCAAACACAAGGCCCGCGGGCCGAATCCGGCCCTCCAGGCCATTTCACGTGGCCCTCGCACCTCCAGCTCTCCTCTGGTCCTCCTCCAGACCCTTACTTTCTACTTTTAAGCAATGCACCCAGCTTCTTCCCAGCAGAAGCATAAGGAAAGCGGGGTACACTGTGATGTAAGGGAGAGTGGGGGACTCAACTTATGATGGTGGGGTGGCTCTTGACATCTAATGTAAGGGGAGGGGATCTGCTGGACTTCTAATCTTAGATACAGATACAACAGGCCCTTTTGAGGGCAATCATAATGCTAATGCGCCCCACGATGAAATTGAGTTTGACATCCCTGCTAGCTGATACTTACCCTTATTGGGCCAATACGGGACCGCTTGTACCTTGGTATCAGTGCCTGTTCTAATGGTCCTGTCAATATTGCTAATTTGTAGCAGCTTGTAGGAAAATCGGTGACAAAAAGTAAATTCCCTAGTAAAATAGTGGTTGTCAGCTGAGTGTTTTTTGTGGGCCTAGGTCTATTCAATTTGTAGCTTGCATCTTTCCTAACCAGGGAGATCACCATGGTCTCATTAGTGGGAGGAAGCTTCTTACAATAAGATAAAAATTGTACATGTTCCTTGAAGGAGGATGTACTGGGTCTCTGAAAGCACACAACACCCCATAATTTCCATGTTTAAGTAGCTTTGGTTACCACAGAATTACAAACACTATAAAATGTTCATCCATTCCAAAAATGCCAAGTCCCATGCCATTCATTGCAGGACAAAGAATGGGCAGCACTGTGTGAAGCCATTTGATGTCAAGCACCATCTACAGCGAGTCATTCACTTGGAATGAATTCATTGCCTTGAGAAAAGAGGAACTCTAGAATTACATTTATTCACAAAAATAGAATAGCCTCAAAAGGCCCTTTTAGTGACTCAGATTAATGTTCCTTTAACCCCTTAGCCACAATTCCTGGCCTGCAGTGCCCTGTTTTCTGTTCTCTCATCAATCCCTGGTCTTGTCTCTGCTGATGTTGGTAATCATTTAATCATAATTAGGTTATATATCTCATATCTACTCTGCTCAGCGTAGGAATTTTTTGAGCTCCTTTGTAATATCTATGTTCAAAAACTGTAGCAATAATTACTTTTTTGGCTGGCTTACCACCTAGAGATCCACAAAATGTTTGGCGCACGCTAAGGGACCGCAAATAATTATATTTTAAAAATTATTCTAACATGTTATCTAACATATTATCAAAATTCCTTTCTGTATACTTGTTAGAAAATATGACATTTTGAATGATAAATGGATCTCTCTCCATTAAACTCACAATTCTATTCCAGAAACTTTTCACCTTTCTACAGTCAAATAGCAAATGATTTTAAATTTGGTACAGGGGCCCAACACTTCAAACATTGACAGTAAGTACTCGGTTCACACAGGCATGTTTAAGCATATGCCTGTGCGAGGGCCTTGTTGGTCCACACAGGGATGCACAGGTGTTTGTGCATCACTCTGCAGGTAGTCAAATTTACGTAAATTTGGGATGCAGCAGCTGCATAGCCACAGCTCCAAATCTGACGTCCATGCACCCGTGTGTGTATGCAGGTCCCTGTTTGCAGGCAGGGTGCATTCGGGGACCCACACTCACTTGGATGCCAAATTGGAAGCAGTGGCTGTGTCTGCCACCTCTGCATCCCAATTGACTTGAATAAGACTGCCTGCAAGGGGATGTGTGGGACACCTGTGTATCCCTGTGTGAGCAAACATCTCTCGTACTGGTGTTAAAATCGGGATCCCTCCAGAGTCTTGACTTGCTGAGTGATGTCAGCCGGCAGTAGACTTTTTATCCCACTGTCGGCTGATCTTTGTCACATGAATACAGAACTAAGTATACTCCTGTGACCCACAGGAGAAGTAGGGCCAAAGGAGAGCTTTGATCCTAATTCTCTTTTAATTCCACTTTAAGCCTAGATATTAATTCACATATGCACCTAATAGAAAGCTCTCTGTTTAGTCATTAGCTGGAAGATTTCCCAGAACAAGACTTAGTTTGCCCTGGATATTCAATCATTCTAATTTAAAGATCTCTATACAATCTATTATTTACCTATATAAGTTGTTGGTTAAGTCAGCGTTCAAGTATATCAGATGAGAAGATGTTGCCTTTTTTATCTAGGAACTTTGAAAGTGAGGTGTAACTATAATGCCGCGTACACACAACCTTTTTTAATGGTCTAGAAAAAACAAAATTTTTTCCGATGTGGCTGCTTTTGCTGATTTCGTGTTAGCAAAAGTTTGGTGAGAGACAATTCGCACTTTTCAGTCTTCGTGCTTTTCAGTCTGTTACAGCGTGACGAATGTGCTGTCTCCATTACAAATGCTAGTTTTACCAGAACGAACGCTCCCATCTTATTACTTGCTTCTAAACATGCACGTTTTTTTCATGTCGTTAAAGCCTACACAGGACCGTTTTTCACGCCGTACAAAATGACAACGTGATAAAACAACGCGAAAATTTAGAGCATGTTCTAAATTTTGAATGCCCATTTTTCACCTCATGAAAAATTCTCTGGACCTCACACACAATCGTTTTTAATGACCATTTTAAAAAATTTACATTTTCACGTCATGAAAAACGGTCGTGTGTAGGCGGCTTAACAGACAATGAATTTTTGTTCTTGATATTTCCAAAAATAGGTTCCAAGCCTTTAAGATCTCTATAAAGAAGAGGGATCTGTTTGTTGCCCCTGGGCATTCTTTTTTTTTATTTGCATGTAACAAGAATGATAAAGTTCTTCTTATTAAACAAGCTATATACAGCCCCAACAGTTTTCACAGCACTGTACAACATGAGGGCAGACAGTACAGGTACAATACAATTCAATACAGGAGGAATCGGAGCATAGCTACTGTTATTTTAGATCCTAAAGAAGCAAATTATCTATTTTTTTTAAGAGCCAAACTATAGCAATTTTTACTAGGGGCACTACGTTCTACCATTACCATGAAACTAAATCTTTACATCATCTACATAATATGTTCCAGTTGAATACTATCAAATGCACAGAAGGCCAATACTTTTCCAGAGACCCCCCCCCCCAACCCCATTACATCAGAGTCCAGCGATTCCCCTTTCACTGTAAGGAAGACCCCAGTAAAATCTAATGTAAATGTGAAGTCTGGGGACTGACCAACTGCCCCATAGACTCTGTGTGGCCTGGAGCTGTCACACACTTACTTCCTGTAGCAGTAATTGGCCGATTACATGCAGGGCAGTGAGGTTAGGCTCAGATTTTAGTCCGCCTCTCCTCCCACTTCCCCTCCTTGCAGTCTGTTTTAAATTTGTGGAAAAGACACCAAGCGGCATGACATCACCACGCACCCAGACTTGCGGCCTGAGCCCTTGCCTGAGCCAAAATTGAGCTCAAGACATTGCTAATTACTAATAGGCTGGCTCAAGAACTGCACATGCTCAGTTCTGGAGTCGGGGACAAGAAGATTTTTTAAAGGCCCTTTTCTGCTGTTTATAAACAGTTAAAGGCGTTGTAAAGTCTTACGGTTTTTCACCTTAATGCATTCTATTCATTGAGGTGAAAAATCTTCTGGTCTGCAGCTGCCCACCAGAGCCCCTCTTTTACTTACCCGAACCCGATCAGCAGCTCCAGCCACTGTCTCGTGTCCTCATTGGCTCCCGCTGCTGACAATCAAATCCAGTGTCTGTGTCAATGGACACAGCAGAAGGACTCGGGAGGGATGGAATGTGGCTCTCCACACTTGATGAGGAGCCAGGAGTGCCACCAGAAAAGGAGGACCGGGGCCGCTATATGCAAAATCCTTACGCAGAAAAAAAAGCAAACCTTTACAATCAGTTTAAGGACAGCAGGAAACTGTCCATAAATGTATGGATGGTTGGTGACCCAGTTCACTCTATATTAAAGTAAAGCCTTCCAATAAAAAATACTTTCTGCAGCACTTGAAGAGTCACTTTAGGCTCTCCCCAAAACATTTAAAGTCAGCAGTTACAAATACTGTAGTGGCTGACTTTTAATAAAAAGACAATTACCTGTCCAGGGATCCAGCACTGTCCTCGCCCGAGCCGTTTTGTTTTTTATGGTATTACAGTCGAGGTGCCGGCAGCTTAACTAATGAGAACCAGCAGTGAAGCCTTGCGGCTTCTCAGATGGCTTCCCACTGCGCATTCCCGAGGCCGTGGTGTGCTTTGTGAATCATCCTACAATATTCTGGGACTTGTGATGTGTCCCAGGAGGCTGTGGGGGAAGGGGGGCCGCATGGCATTCTGGGTGAAAGTAGGAGGGAGTACCTGTCAAAAAACAGGTACGCGCTTCCCCCAAAAATATTAAGTGCCAAATGTGGCAGATAAGTGGGGAGGAAGCAAACAGGTGGAACTTTCCCTTTTGGGTGAACTTCCGCTTTAATTGTGAGTTCATCTGCACTTAGTTTGTTTCTCTGTGTTAATCTTCGAAGTCCCGCAAATACCAGTTGATCCTGTCAGGGATGTCTAACTAATTCAGATTTTCTGGGGTGGGGTGGCAATGATGCTGCTCTGCTCCTAAATTCACAACAGAGTTGCCACTCTCATGTAGGCTATGCCTGCTTCTACTACAGTGGGATGAGATGTTGCAGGGAGCATGGCTTTCAGCTTTGTGACTTGTCATTCACAAGCTTGTAACCTGTCAATCAGCACCTGGCAACACCTAAACTTTACTACTGCTTTCTGAATGTACAGCTTTCTCACAGAAATCCTCATGTGAGCTGCAATGTCTGCGAGGGGGAGTGTGTGAAACGCTAAATAGCTGCATTTTTAAAAGTTTTTCAGAGTTTGAGCATTTTTACAGCTGAAAAACTCCTTTCAAAACCCATTAGTTCTGGTGGGGTTTTCCAGCCAGAAAACACCCCTGCCAAAAAAAAAAAACTGATAAAAACCTATGTGTGCATGGACACATAGGACAACATGCTGGGGAGTTTACTGTAAAAAAAACTCTGAAGCCAAAAACAGCTGTAAAAACATCCAGTATGCATGAGGCCTCATACAGAAGCCTTTAGTTCTACTTTAACCACTTGCCGACCGCCCACCGTCGTTCTACGTCTGCACTTTAAAGATGGATATCTCGGTAACGGCAGCAGCTGCTGCCACAACCAAGATATCCATCTCTTCAGTGGGCGGTCGGTCAAACGATAATGGTGGTCTTGCCACGAGATCGCCGTTATCGGTGGCGGGTGAGGCCCCCCCTCCCGCTGCCCTCCCGCGCCCTTCGCCGCTTACCGGAGCCGTCGGTAGCGGCGGAGGTGATCGGGTCCTCTCCCGTGCTCAGTGGGGATGCGAGTGAGGGAAAAATTTCCCTCATCCGTCCCCGTAGCTCTGCTCTTTTTGACCCCAGATCTCATATTTAAGAGGACCTGTCATGCTTTTTTCCATTACAAGGGATGTTTACATTCCTTGCAATAGGAATAAAAGTGATAATTTTTTATTTTAGTGTTAAAAATTGGTAAAATAAATAAAAATAAATACGAAAACCCCCCAATTTTTTTTTAAATCGCCCTGTCCCGACGAGCTTGCGCGCAGAAGCGAACGCATACGCGAGTAGCGCCCGCATATGAAAATGGTGTTCAAACCACACAAGTGAGGTATCGCCGCGATCGTTAGAGCGAGACCAATAATTCTAGCCTTAGACCTCCTCTGTATCTCAAAAAACGCAACCTGTAGAATTTTTTAAACGTCGCCTATCGAGATTTTTAAGGGTAAAAGTTTGACGCCATGCCACGAGCGGGCGCAATTTTTAAGCGTGACATGTTGGGTATCATTTTACTCGGCGTAACATTATCTTTCACAATATGTAAAAAAATTGGGCCAAATTTATTGTTGTCCTATTTTTTAATTTAAAAAAGTTAATTTTTTCCAAATAAAGTGCGCTTGTTAGACCACTGCGCAAATACGGTGTGACAAAAAGTATTGCAATGACTGCCATTTTATTCTCTAGGGTGTTAGAAAAAAAATATATAATGTTTGGGGGTTTTAAGTAATTTTATAGCAAAAAAAAATGTTTTAGTCTCATAAACACCGAATCTGAAAAACAGACTCGGGGCTTAAGTGGTTAAATATGTTTTTTTTTTTTTAAAACAACGTTTTTCCCGACATGATTTGTCGTGATTCCTCTCAAGCCTGCCTTGCATACACATGTGCGTGAAAAAGAATGCTCGAGCAAAGCGCGGTGACATACAACACATACGGCAGCACTATAAAGGGAAATTCCATTCGAATGGCGCCACCCTTCGGACTGCTTTTGCTAATTTTCCTGTCTCAACTTGCTTCTGAGCATGCGCGTTCCCCCCCTCGTTAAAGCATAAACAGGACCGTTTTTAACGACGTGAAAAACTACAAGAAAAAATAGAGAAGGTTCTAAAAAAAATTCAGCCATTTTTCTTTTCGAGAAAAATGGTCTGGAGTATACACACAACCGTTTTTCACGACAAATTAAAAAAAAAATCATTTTTTTTGTCATGAAAAGGGGTCGTGTGTACGCGGCATTATTGCCATAACATATAGAATGGTTGTTCTGTAGTCCACATGTTATAGTCAACATTATTTGAATTTCACCACAGCTCAAGAAGACACAATCTCGGATTTGTGGAAGGATCAACCAATATTTTTCTGTAATTGGCCCAATTTTAAAAATACAAAACATGGGGAAATGTACGTATCTATGAGAGATGTACTGAAAGTGTTTTTTTTTTATTATATTGGCTTATGCGTACACGTTAAAACCTTGTAATATATTGGAATTGTTATTTATGTGTTATATCACTGTTGCGTGTCTTCAAGAGGGATGACTACGATCAGATTTATTTCACAGGAATGGAAGTAGTTATGTTCTCACACGAAGTCCCAATGTACTGTTAGGGTCCTTTCACACGTGCGGACCGTTTTTTAGGTCCGTTTTTTTCATCAGTTGATCAGTTTTTTCGTCCGTTTTTTATCAGTTTTTCGTCCGTTTTTCATCCGTTTTCATCCGTTTTTCATCCGTTTTTCCATCCGTTTTTCCATCCGTTTTTTTTTTTTTTTTTTAGAACTTTTTTTTTATTACATATTTTGATGAAAAACGGATGTTAGCGGATCGGATGTTAAACGGATCGTCCGCTAACATCCGTTTTTCGTCCGTTCCGTTTTTTTGACGGAAGAAAAATAGGGTTTTCTTCCGTTCAAAAAAACGGAGCTTAACGGAGACGGATGCAAACGGACGTTAGCGGATGCTCATCCGCTAACGTCCGCTATCCCATAGGGATGCATTGCGGTCCGTTTTTCATCCGTAAAAAAACGGACGAACGGTCCGCACGTGTGAAAGGGCCCTTACATGGCACACATAATACCCAGGTGCCCATCTGTCTGGTACATAAGCTCAGAGTATGATGTGAAATCCTCAGAAGGAAGTGAGGCTGCATCAAACTCCTACAAATGTTGTCTTTGCCACACTCATTAGTCTCTCATCAGATCTTTGTGGAGCGGAATAAAAATATGGATCGGTTTTCGAGAAGTATGAAAGGTGGTTGAGTCACGCAGTTCCGGGCAGCTGGAATGTGGTATTTAGGTAGAAATATGTAGATAAAAAGTCTTATCCTTCGGGCTGTTGAAATTCACAGCAGCTTGTTACATATCGCCCTTGCAATGAAAGTATTTACCCTCTTGAAAGGGGAGTTATAAAAATATCGGTATGTGTTTGTACAAGGAAATTCAGACTGTCATGGGGCAATATATTTCAGATGGAATACCTAAACCTTGTATAGGCTTACTTGAATGTTTGGGGAGTTATGTGGTAATATGTGTCTGGGAGGCCTTCTATAGATTGCACAATTCAGCTTGGTACTGGATTAGCTTTATCTTCCTCATCGTAAAGTTTTTCTTCAGTTTTCATCTGTTAATATAAGTAGATATAAGGCTTCATGCACATGGGTGTATTAAAATACTCCTATCCATGCTAGATTATTCTGCCAAGAGCTGGCCAAAAACAAATTTTATTGGCTAGGATATTAATTTCTTCTAGCCACTAGAATGAATGTAAGCACATTTATGCACATATGTGCATATGTTATGGCAGTAATCTCCTCTATGAATGAGCTACTGGGGAAGAAGAAATGGGGGGAAAACAGTAGAGCGTCGCTTGATTGACAGTTCTGAATCTGCTAGGGCTGCTAACATAATATCCAAGATGGTGGTACCCAGTAGAAGTTTCATGGCTTTTAAATGTCTACACAATAGAGGCTTTTGTAGGTAAATAATTTGCATAAAATATGTTAAGTGCACGTATAATCCTATGGGAAATTTTTCATTGAAATGAATGGCAGTGGAGATTGCTCCATTAATTTTTTTATTGTCTGAATGAGAGAAAAAGAGCCTTGTTTTGTCAGCCTTAGACCCTACCTAGAGATTTACCCTCTCTATTTGTCCTGTTTTACCATTATCAGCGAAGGTAAAATAAAATCCCAAATTTTAGGTTGTCTCCAGAAAAGTAATGGGAGAAGGGGAGAATCTTTCAACAGGGACACAAGTTCTGGGGTCCCAAGGTATTCCTTTAATTTCCAGGTATTTCCTGTTTGGCTATGGGGTAGAAAGTGTAGGGAAATCTCTGCAGTGGGAAACAGATGGCAAAACAATCTGACTGGGGTTTTAACCCTCCCTTGCTCTATCTAAGAAAAAGTTTTGCCCATACGGTAGTTCTACTTTCAAAGCCTCGTACACATATAGGAAACCCGAGGGGAAAACCGAGAGCCTGCTCTGTAAATTTTTTCTCCTACACACGACCGGGTTTCCCGACAGGAAAACTGCCATGAGAACTTTGGTCGGGAATCACGGCCGTGTGTATGCTCCATCGCAGTGTTTCCCATAGGAAAACTGACAGGTTAAAAATGGGAAAAAGAGAGCTGGTTCTCTTCTTTTTTTTATTTTTTATTTCCTGTCAGGAAAACTGAGATGGAGCATACACGCAGCTGGTTTTCCTGGGCAAAAGCTCTCATGGCAGTTTTCATGAGAGCAGAGACAGATCCCCTGCTGAGAAAAACGGATCTGACCTGTGTGAAAGGGGCCTTAAACTACAACTACTATAGCATACAGTATAATACAGCAGCATGACTCTTGTCATACAAATTATTGTAGCCAAATACAGTTTAATGGGTATATCAATGTTTAGTACAAGCTATCATAATAATTAGACCGGTAACAACATTTGCATAAACCACTGTATACTACTAGACACCAATCCATGACTTAAGCTGACAGAATTTAATTTGAAAATGTTAGTTAAAAAATATAGTTGTTGGTGAATTACTGTTGTCTAAAATAAAAAATAATTTGTAAAACAAATGTAAAGAGCAATGCAAAGACATTTAAAAACATAGTTGAAGCAAATTCCCAGTGATAGATGTAAAATCCCTATGGAGGACTTTATATCCTCCTTTAAAAACGTTGTCCAATAGCTAAAAAATGGAGCGTGGCTATTGGTGTCTGCTTAATCAAGGTTTCTTTTTTCTGTATCAGGGGTCCAAGCAAACTCTGCAGGAGTCGAAAAGATTTATTGACCATCCTTACTTTCTGAAATTGTCTGGGTTGTGTTTTTCAGCCATGTGGGAACAATTTTCTCTCTGTTCTACAACCAATTCTTGCTCCAAATTCCCTACTTTCTATTCCTCCTCTTTAGTTTTTGTGTGGCTATTGTTCCAAACATCACTAGGGCTAGGGCAGCTCTCAGGGTGTGATCCATAATATTCATCTTGGTGTCACATGCAATGGCTCACATGACAAAACAATGTTTTGTGTCGCAAACAAGCGGGCACTAAGTACACTACAAGAAAGTGGCTAGTGAAGGGTAACATGTATAATTAATATAACATCCTCCAGAAATGTAACTAATTAAAAATAGCAACATTGGCTTGGCATTCTAACATTTGGTCTAAATTTGTCTCTGAAATGATAATTATTATTGAATACTTTTGTGAATGAATTTTGGCAGTTTTTATAAGAATGAAATTCTGTGTATAGCTTACTTAAGTAGTTCTTTGCTTTTTCTACAATACATGTAGATTTATGTTTTATATAGGGTTATGATTTCTGTACTAATCTACAACTGTCAATTTGCATAGCTGGCCCAAGGTGTCAGTGTCACAACAGTTACATAGACGGTTTGAATAAATACACTAGTCCATCCTGTTTGTGTGTGTTTGTCGCTACCATTTCGCATTTTTCAGTATATTGCATTTGCTAATAAACACATCTAAAAGTTTTTTTCAGAATTTATTGACACTCCCTGCTGACACCACTAACTTTGCAAGGAAGTTCCACATCCTTACTGCTCAAAGAATAAAGAACCCTATACACAGTTTAAGGTTTTAACTGCTTTTTGTCTATCTTCATTGAGTTAATTCTAAAGTCCTAAAATTTAAAAGTTTACTCACCTGTGCTAAAATTGACATATAGATATTTGTATAAGTTTAATCTTTGTAGTAATTTCTCATAATTGATGTTCTCCAACCCCCTTATTAGCTGGAGCTTCTCTGGACTTCCTTCACTTTGAGCACATCCTTCCTGAGCATTGGTGACCAGAACTAGACTGTGACTGAACCAGAGTTTTGTAAAGTGGTAGAATTAGGCTTCATGCACACTGGCTTAAAAAACATGGCTTCTACAGGAGTATTATGTTCTGCCTGTGGAAGCAACTCAATGATATCCTATGTGCCCATGCACATTAGGACATCGAGATGCATATTTTGAGTTTAACTTTTTTTAAAAACCTTCAGGTTCGCATTCTGATTAGAGCTTGGAGAGGCAGAAAAAACGTAAAACTCTCCTAAACTCGTCGAAACTTTGTACAAAAATTGCTCTATATGAGCGTTTTTTATTCCCAAGAGAACAGACTTTTTTAAGCCCAGTGTGCATGGAGCCTTATAGTTCAAGGCCCGGATTCACAAAGCACTTACGCCGACGTATCTCGAGATACGCCATGTAAGTGTAAATATGCGCCGTCGTATCTGTGCGCCGTGCCCACAGAACTAAGATACGCCTAAAAACTGACTTCATCCGACCGACGTAAAGTCATTCCCCATATTGGAAGCGCAACTCATGCAAAGGTATGGACCAGGGAATGAACACTGTTGAATTTTACGTAGTTTACGTAGTACGTGAATAGGGCTGGGCGTAGGTTACATTCACGTCGTAGGCAGTGATTCGACGTATCTTGCCCAGTTGTTTCGACGTGATTGTGAGCATGCACACTGCGATACGTCCAAGGTACGACGCATGCCCAGTTAATTTTAAGTACTTGTCTGAAGCTCAGCCCATCATTTGCACGGGGTCACGCTTCATTAAAATGTATCACACCCACTTTCACTTATGCTGCCTTATGCCTACGACTATACACTACGCCGGCGCAACATTGGGAGCATTTGCTTTGTGAATTCCATGCTTTCCTCTCTGCGTTGCGCTGGCGTAGTGTAAAGAAGATACGCTACGGCGGCATAAAGATGCGCCGATGTATGTGAATCCAGGCCCAAGTCTTAGTAGATGCCATTTTTTAATGCATGCTGGTAGTCTACTAACCTTGCTTGCTGCAGCTTGGCATTGCATGCTATTGCTGAGCCTATAATATATTAGGCCCCCAGATCTTTTTCCATCCTCGCCTCCCCCAGAAATTTCCTCTAAAAAGTATATTACATTCATATTTTTAGCCCCCAAGTGCATTACTTTACATTTCCCTATAGTGTTCCTTATTTGCCATGTAGTTGCCCACACATTTATTTTATCAAGGTCTTCTTGTAAAGTTGCTGAATCCTGTTATTAAATGATTATCCTTCTTAGCTTTGTATCGTCATAAAATATTAAGATTAAACTAGCTATAATATGGGTAAGTTATTTGAGGATTCTTGAGTGTCTCGACTTCTGTTAGCCACAAGGGTATATTCCATTTTACATTTATACCAATATTGTCTTGTTTATTATATCACTCCTTTTTCTTTTGTAAAAATTGAGAAGAAGAATGTATTTGATACAGTTGCCCTCTCCCTGTCACCTGTGGCCAAGGGCCTCTGGTTATCCGTTATGGGGCCAATATACTGACCTTGCCTTTTTCCTACTATTACATTGGAGACAAACTCCTATTCCCAAGTCGCAAAGATACAGTTCTGTTGTCTCAGAGAGAGGATGCGTTTAAGGATGCCAGTGGGTTTGGAAGCTTTTTTTCAGCACACAGCAGAGCCAAAAGTTGGGGAGAGTCTGGGACTGGTGGATATCTATATTTGTACAGAATGCTGCCTCACCCTGGAATGGAGATAACAAGACAGAGAATGTGAAATAAAGCAGATTCTACCCACCCAGGGAAAGCTATTTTCTTAGGAGGCCCCTAAAAAATGGCAACTGTTCCAGCTGTACACACATGCCAAGCTTGCAGTGTTTGATGATGCTGCGGTAATGTGTGACACTTGTGGGACTGCAGGCACACAGTGCCAAATGCAGAATTCTTTGACACAAATGGAAGACATTACTGCTGTTTGGGAAGGTTCAGAGAATCATGTACAAAGCATACAGACATTCACTTCTAACAACTCTGAGAATTTGCCTCTCTGATCTGAAGCCACACTTGGGGTGACAGATGATATATTCTTGCTGTATTTAAATGTATGACTACCCTTACCCCGACCTTAAACCGTGTGAAAGAGAATTATAATAATGTAGACCAGAGCCTTAAGGTAAAATATGTGCAAAAAAAACTTTATTTACTAAACCTGAGCTCCAGGAAATGATGATTTGGGGATATTTGTTATGTACCACTAATGAGGTGTGTCCTATGCGTGGATGGCTGCTACATTACTTAAAACTGTTTGTTAGTGTCGTTCAGCCCTTAGGGCCCTTTCACACATGTGGACAGTATGTCCGTATTTCATCCATCTGTTTTTGGATAAAATACGGACATGCATGTATCCCTATGGGATAGTGGGTGTCAGCGGATTAACATCCACTGACACCTGATCTCATTGGTCCCGCTATGGTCCGATTTTGCAGACGGAGGAAAATCCTATTTTTCCATTCGTCATCGGATCGGGTGAACGCAGATCTGCCCGCTCAGCGGGGATCATTGGAGTGATCCCCGCTGAGCAAGCGGATGAGACCTGTACGGATCCTCACAGGATCCGTATATGTGAAAGGGGCCTAAGCCTCTTCCACACAAGGCGGACTCGGTCACACTTTCACACTGGAGCGGTGCGCTGGCAGGACGGTATAAAAAAAGTCCTTCTAGCTGCATCTCTGTGGGAACGGTGTATATACCACTCCTAAAGCGCCTCTGCCCATTAAATTTAATGGGCAGCGCTGCTGCAGGTGATTTTTAGTTGTTGAGTCATACTTATAAATCTTAAGCTGTTGTTCTGCGATGCTGACCATACATCGTGCAGTCTATATCCTTTAGATATACTTAAGAATGTACTACATAATTATTGAATGATCTAAAGAATACAAGGGTGTATGGCCATCTTAAGAGTAGTTAGTGTATGATCACTAAACAAATGGAACAATTAGGGGAACACTAAAGAGAGCACTCCACAAATGGCATATAGCAGCAAAGAGTAGCATGTAATTGAAGTATTGTGCAATTTTAACTGCTGCTACATAATGCTTGTGTAGCTTACACCATTGGGAGCCATTTGTTTAGCAAGCAATTGTTACTCTTATGCCACGTACACACGAACGGATTTTCCGTTGGAAAAAAATCGAATTTTTTTTTCCGACGGAATTCCGCTCAAGCTTGGCTTGCATAAACACGGTCACACCAAATTCTCACCGTCAAAAATGCGGTGACATACAACACTACGACGAGCCGAGAAAAATTAAAGCGGAGTTCCACCCAAAAATGGAACTTCTGCTTATCCCACTCCTTACCCCCTTACATGCCACATTTGGCATGTAATTTTTTTTGGGGGGTGGGAGTGGGGGCTTCAGGAGGAGTGGGACTTCCTGTCCCACTTCCTGCTTCTGCCAAGGGGCTGGTAAGGCGATTAGGCGTAATCGCCTTATTTCAGCTCCTCCCTGTAGGCGATGGCCTAGGACACTGACAGGTCCTAGGCAATTGCCTGTCCAATCAGCGGCGAGCCGCGCCGCGTGCGCATGCGCAGTGCGGCTCGCGCATGCGCAGTGGGTGCCCGGCCGTGAAGCCGAAGGCTGTCACGGCTGGGTGCCCGTAGTCGGGATGGAGACGCCGGCCGGGGAGGGGGGGAGAGGAGCGGAGCCCCGGTCGGCGCGTCGCTGGAACGCAGGAGCAGGTAAGTGAGTGTTTATTAAAAGCCAGCAGCTACACTTTTTGTAGCCGCTGACTTTTAATAAACACCATTTTTGGCTGGAACACCCCTTTAAGTTCAATGCTTTAAAGCATGCATCGAATTGTTTCCGAGCATGCATGCTTTTTTCGGAATTCCATACAGAAGTCTGGAAAAAGTCAGATGGGGCATACACACAGTCGGAATATCCGATGAGAAGCACTCAGAAATTCCGACCGTTTGACAGGGAACCTGAACGACTGCTCCATACATCTCTATGGAGCGTCAGATGTCAGTGGAGACATGTCCGCTGACATCTGACCTGATCCAATCCGCTAAAATCATGGCAGATCAGATCTCTCCATAGGAAACAGCGGCGCTGGACAAGCCCCTCCCCGCTCGGTGATCAGAGAGGGACCTGTCATCCGCCGGCTCAGCGGACATCCACAGAGATATCTCCCGCTGAGCTGGCGGACTCTGCTGTGACGGATCCGCCTAGTGTGAAAGGGGCCTAAAGCACAGTAGAGCCTTTTTAAAACAGAAAAAGATATCTGCCAACATATCTCCCTTCCATAACAGATCCCAAATGTGAGGCTTATTCTATATTTTAGGCAAGTGTGTGGAGCCATGCAAATTATTTTTTTGCCCCTGGGTCAGCTGTGCATCAAAAACTGTTTAGAGCACAGATGCAGCCCAATGCCATAGAGCCAACTATTTCAGACTACATATAGCTTTTCCAGGCTTGTTAGCCATTATCAGTGCAGTGTATGGAAGCCGTGGATTCTGCCTTGTACTGCTTGAGGACAACTGTGCATCCTGGTCCCTTTATTCCACCCTATCATAACATGTTTGCTTATACCTTCTCTTGTATTTTTTAATACATATGGGATTAAGATTCAAGCTGCTCTAATTTGCCATCCTCAGACCCGAGTTCAATGTCCTAATATGGCCCATCATGGCAGTCCAGTGTGATTGCACTCACATACCTTCTTTTTCCATGTAGATTTTAACAATTCGTCTCAGATGATCGGATTCCAAGAGATTAGACTGCTTTCAGCTCTTGTGGTCACTGGCACATATTTTCCAAATAGTGTATTCTCGCCGAGTGAATTTTTAGCACAATGTTATCCTTGGCGTTTTTTTTTTTTTTTGTAATCCCTCATTTTTAGAATAGTTTTTTTAAATCGTTCTTCGTTTTCAGATGAAGCATTGTTGAATCTGAGCTTTGAAAACGACCAAAATCTTCATTATCTGTTGGCATTAATAGCTGTGTACTTCTATGAAAACTTTCAAACTTGGCATAGCATATACAGCAATGGATATTACTTATTTTCTGAGTTAGACAATTACAAATATAGGGGCAAATTTTAAAAACGGTGGATGTGACACTAAACATTCACTGTTGCTGAATCACTCACTGTCATTTTTCAACAATGCACCAGGAAGATTCACCTGCAGTGAATGCTTGCTGAATGTCAAATTTACTGCTCTATAAATATAACCCATAGAGTTTTAGGGTCTTGGGTAATTGAAAGTGTTTAGATGTGATGGCTGCATTCGTTTTCATTTTTAGGCTTTTTTTTCCCTTTATTTTTATCTGGTGATCTGGTCAGTAAGTCTGTTAATTTTCAACAGAACAAGCTGTCCTGCAAATGTAGCAGTTTAGAGTGATTTGACAAACCATTTACCACTGACAGGGGTGCTTATGCACTTGACACCAAATCACATACATGTAGATAATTGGCTTCAAGTGGTTATGGTTGGAGCTGTATGCCATGACTGAGTATTTTTTTATTTTTCATCCGGTAATGCGTTTTCATCTAAAAGCAATCCTAGCAGCTGATTAGCTGCTGGATTGCTTTTGCCTGTAGTGGGAGGGGAGGTCCCCCCCTCCCGCCGCCAATCGGCACTTCTCTGGGTATTTCTGCATGATCAGGGAGACCGGTATCTGATCTGGTGGTGGCGCCAGGTTATCATGGGATCTTCCAGTACCCGGCTGTCTCCATGGTCTAGGAGACCGGAAACAAACTTCCACCAAGGGCAGATATAAACGCCGCCTTTTTTTTTTGTAGGTAAAGCATGAGGTCAATAGTTTCCGTTTTTTCTTTTTCCTTTTTTTGATCTCATGCTTTTCAGGGTAGAGGACAGATCTAGGTTCTTATCCCAGATTTGTCTATAAAGAGGACCTGTCATCCCTTACTGTATTTCTATCACTTGGTATGTTTACAGTATAAAAATTAAAAATAATAAAATATTGTTTTGTTAAGTGCCCCCATTCCTCCAAGCTCACACACAGAAGTGAATACATAAGTAGGTCACGCATGCATATATAAACGGTGTTCGCACCACACATGTGCACTTTATAGTGAGAGCAAAAATTCTAGCGTTCGACCTCCTCTGTAACTCCAAATTGGTAACCTGTAAAAAAAAAAAATGAAGAATCGCCTACAGAGAATTTTAAGCAGTGTAGTTTGTCGCCATTCTACGAGCGCGCACAATTTTAAAGCATGACATGTTTGGGATCTATTTACTTGGTGTCATTTTTTTTATACTTTACCAAAAAATGGGTTTTATATTGTGCTTTTTTGCATTAAAATTCATTGTAGTGTATTTTTTCCCCAAAAAAACACTGCGCCAATTCCATGTGCCATAAAAAATTGCAACAAACAACATTTTATTTTCTAGGGCCTCTGCAAAAAAAAGGGGGTTCTAAAAAAAATTCGAGCAAAAAAGATTCACAAAAAGTGTGACTAGGCCTGGTCTTCCAGTGGTCATTGGAGGACACCAGACCAACAACTGTTAAGAGGAGACTGTGTGAATCAGGTCTTCATGGTAGAATATCTGCGAGGAATACACTGCTAAAGAAGGGCAACAAGCAGAAGAGACTGGTCTCTGGGGTTTCTCACAGTGCAGCCTGCACTCTTCGGCTAATTCCATGCACACCTGCACTCTCTGGGGTCTCCCTTGCAAGCCTGGTCTCCTCGGGAGGGTGGAGCCCAGAATGCTGGTCCTGAGTTTCCTATCAGGCCCACACACACACCTGCATAATCAGTGTGCTGATCCATCTGAAAATATGGACCCAGGACTGGGGATTTCATCCCACCCAGATCTCTACAAAATCCCCAGGCTCCAGGTCCCAAAGCGGACTTTATTAGAAATCGAGGGAACTGAAATGCCAGTTTCCTCTGAAACCAGTAAATACGCTGGAGCCCCTCAACCCTGGGATACCACACTACTACAATATATACAGACCAAAAGTTTGGACACACCTTCTCAACAATGAGTTTTCTTTATTTTCATGACTATGAAAATTGTAGAGTCACACTGAAGGCATCAAAACTATGAATTAACACATGTGGAATTATATACGTAACAAAAAAGTGTGAAACAACTGAAAATATATGTCATATTCCACCTTTTGCAGCAGACACATCTCTAGAACAGTGTTCAACTCTAGTCCTCAAGGCACACCAACAGGTCATGTTTTCAGGCTTTCCATTATTTTTTCACAGGTAATTTGATCAGTTTCACTGCCTTAGTAATCACCACAGCCATTTCATCTGAGGGTAATCCTGAAAACTTGACCTGTTGGTGTGCCTTGAGGACTGGAGTTGAAAAACATTGCTCTAGAACAACTGTTAAGAGGAGACTGTGTGAATCAGGTCTTCATGGTAGAATATCTGCGAGGAATACACTGCTAAAGAAGGGCAACAAGCAGAAGAGACTTGTTTGGGCTAAAGAACACAAGGAATGGACATTAGACCAGTGAAAATCTGTGCTTTGGTCTGAAGAGTCCAAATTTGAGATCTTTGGTTCCAACCACCATGTCTTTGTGCGACGCAGAAAAGGTGAACGGATGGACTCTACCAGCCTGGTTCCCACTGTGAAGCATGGAGGAGGTGTGATGGTGTGGGGGTGCTTTGCTGGTGACACTGTTGGGGATTTATTCAAAATTGAAGGCATACTGAACCAGCATGGCTACCACAGCATCTTTCTGCGGCAACGCTATTCCATCAGGTTTGAGTTTAGTTGGACAATCATTTATTTTTCAACAGGACAATGACCCCAAACACACCTCCAGGCTGTGTTAGGCTGTGTACACATGACCAAATAGATTTGTTCAAATCGGTCGGGCCGACCGATTTGAACAAATCTGTCTGCTGCCGTTTTGGTTTGATTGCGTGTACACACGATCAAACCAAAATCCCCGCCAGCAGACAGCGCGCTGACGTGTCGGTGACGTTGACGCCGCCACATCACCGCACCAGGAAGTAAAACACTTCCGCGCATGCGTCGAAACCATTCGACGCGTGTGCGAGAAGACATGTCTGCTGGTTAGCGTAGTAACCAGCAGACATGTCGGGCGGACGGGTTCCCAGCCGACAGATTGGAAAGCATGCTTTCCAATCTGTCGGCTGGCCAAATCCGTCGGCTCGCCCGTACACACGATTTAATCTGTCTGCTGGGACAGTTGGGCCGACCATTTCCAGCAGATAGATTTGATCGTGTGTACGCGGCCTAAGGGCTTTTTGACCAAGAAGGAGAGTGATGGGGTGCTGCGCCAGATGGCCTCCACAGTCACAGGACCTGAACCCAATCGAGATGGTTTGGGGTGAGCTGGACCGCAGAATGAAGGCAAAAGGGCCAACAAGAGCTAAGCATCTCTGTGAACTCCTTTAAGACTGTTGGAATACCATTTCAGGTGACTCTCTCTTAAGGCTCATCAAGAGAATGCCAAGAGTGTGCAAAGCAGTAATCAATGCAAAAGGTGGCTACTTTGATGAACCTAGAAAATGACATATTTTCAGTTGTTTCACACTTTTCTGTTATGTATATAATTCCACATGTGTTATTTCATAGTTTTGATACCTTCAGTGTGAATCTACAATTTTCATAGTCATGAAAATAAAGAAAACTCTTGGAATGAGAAGGTGTATCCAAACTTTTGGTCTGTACTGTATATATATATTGGTCTTGAGGGGGAGGAGGGGAGGTACATTTATTGGTCAGAAATGGATGCCTTCAAATTATCTAAAACGTATTAGTAAAAATTTATTTTTTTACAGCTGTAATGGAGTACTGAATACAGTTAATCAGTGTGATCTTTATTACAAAAAAATTATATTCTTCCAACACTGCATATCATATATGTGTTTCAAAGAAGCAGCAACTGCACATCCGTATTCTGTGCTAGCAATTGACTTTATTATTTCAAATGGTCAAAGCACATCCCTGTCTGCCTCTTCCTAAACTGACGCATTTCACCCACTGACTTAGCTTAAAGTGGACTTTAATTCTTTCTATCCACCCTCTGTCATTATACTTCTACCTTCTTCCTCATCAATTGGAATGTTTAACATATTGATACTACTTTTTTTTTTGGGGGGGGGGGGGGGCACAAATCCCCTCTATCTGGATTTCCCACCGAGGCAAGGAATGATGCATCAGCCTTGTCAATTGTAATATTGGTAAAGGACATTCTATATTATGCCAGAGGAGGAGGATATGGTGCTGGCTCTTTATGAAGACTACACATTCTCTGTTCCTGGGCTTACCTTCTGTAAATGTATGCTGCTGGTCATCTGCTTCATAACAAAAATACCTAGTGTTTGATAAAGACTAATGTTACATTGACTGGTAAACCTACTGCTGGATTTTTAGTATGTGTGGGAGATGTTTTCTGTTTGGAAAATTGTCATTTTTCATAACATATGTATTAAGTGTGCTGTATTGCAAGCTGATAATTTCACAAAACTTGTGTAATAATACGTAGGTGTAGTCTTTTTGATTCATTTTTGGCTACTTTGGCAAACTGTACTCTAAACAGACTCTGAGGGCAGATAATCCAAACCAGCAGATCCCACACAATATTATGTACACATGAATGCTGGTATTAACCTCCCTGGCGGTATGATTCTGTCTGGAATTACGTACCAAAAGCGGTACAATTATTTGCATGGAAGTTTGGCGTTTTATACTGTAGGCCTGCAATTCTTAGGAATAACTTGCTTAAATCTGTCCAAACAAGACATCCCGGGTATGATAAAGTTTGAAAAACAAAATCATAATTTTTTATATAATAAAAAACTATAAATAATTATAACAAATTATAATAAAAAATATTCAATAATGTAATCAACTCAAAAACACTGAAATTTGCTCAGTTGCAGAATTGTCGCTGTCATTATTTATTTTTTTTATGACAAATTTCCCCACAAATCGCTATCGCTCAATTCTGAAAGTAATTATAATTTATTATCGCTGTTTTCTAGCTGATCTAAAACCATTTTTGACATAAAGGGACACTTTTGGTTGTTATGGGCAATCTACAGTTTCCAGGCAGAAAGAACAGTTTTTATTATATAAAATGACATGTAGTGCACTGGACAGACCACTAGGGACAAGGGGGGGGTGTATTTTTTACATACAGTACTGTAATCTATAAGATTACATTGTACTGTATGTAAAGTGTTTGTTTACCTTTTTAAATTTGGCGCCGTTCTCCGCTCCCGTGCGTCGTAACGTCGCAGGGAACGGAGATCGGCGGCACACGGGGACGATGTGTGAATCGAGCGAGCACCCGCTCGCTCACACAGCGGGGATGCATCGCTGGATCCAGGAAGAAGGTAAGACAGCGCGCGCTGCAGGCTCTGCATGGCTACCCCGAGCGTGACTCGGGGATACCGATCTCTGCAAAAAAAAACACCCCGAGTCACGCTCGGGGATACCGCCAGGGAGGTTAATTGACTCTTTAGAGGGACCACAGCAGCCTCTAATGGTCATGAATTTAACTACAAATACTGTATGCTAACATGCCAAAGGCAAAAAAAATAAAAAATTGCATAAGAATACACAAGCAGCTTCTTTGACTTGTTCTCAAAATATACAGAATTCAGGACTGGCATCTTTATTCTGACTAGCGTTGCACCAATACCGGTATTGGTGTCGATATTAAGCATTTGCATGAGTACTTGTGCAAACGCTCTGATACTTTCAAGTCCGCAGACTGTAGCCGCCACCTTTATGGAGAGAGATGTAGGAGGACATTGCACAAGGGCGTGGCAGTGTGAGATGTGACATCTGGGTCACAGAAGCGATTATGAATACTTCATAATAATAATAATAAACCAGTGATAATTTTTCGTAAGTTGTAAAAAACAATGTCACATGACACTAAAAATAGGTATCGGTGAGTACTTGTATCTGTACTCGGTCTTAAAAAACTGGTATCGGTGCATTCCTAATTCTGGTTATCACCAGGGCAGTTTGAAGGAATTTGGGGGCCCCAAGCAAGAAGCGGGGGACGTGGTGTTGCTGAGCTTCAAGCGGGGGGGTGGGTTGGTAGTGTGACAGATGCAGCTGCCGCCAGACGCTTCTTCTGTCATTGCAAGTTGATAAGCAGGGGGGGGGGGGTCCGGGGGTTGTCGCTGTATAAGCAGGGAGGGGGGGTGCTCTGCTGCCACCGCCGAACGGGTAGTACTTCTGATAAGCGTTGGGTAGTACTTCTGACTGTCTTCCCCCATGTTCTTTTTACCCCCCCCCCCTACCGCATACCACGCAGCAGGAGATTCAGTTTGCTGTTGCTGGCCGGACTGAAAGGAAGTGAGCACTGAGTGTGTGCACTTCCTGTCAGTCCGGCCGGGAACAGAAAACTGAATCTCCGGTACCCGGCTGGCCTGCAGGAGGAACTAGGAAGAAGAGCTCGGCCACGCTATAGGCTGCTGCCCTACTGGGGCCCCAGGCCAGCTCGGGGCCCCAAGCAGTTGCTTGTTTTGTCTGTCTTGTTCCGACAGGCCTGGTTATCACACTGTAGTGCATTTGGAACTTGCAGACAGTGATGTCTATAAAGGATGACAGGCTAGAATTACATTTCTTGTGAAATTTGTAATGGGTAATGCCCTTAAAAACTGAGAGAGATTAATTATTAAAATACAACTAAATGCTCCTGTATGACTGTTAAAATTAGTTTCAAATCCAGTCATTATGAACAAACCGCATATTGTAAAAGTAAACAAACTGCCTTCCCTAACTGGGCCAAATCCGTTTTATTTGGGTTTCACATGTTCCCCCTCCCAGACATTGCAGCTCTTATCGGGAGGGTTTCAGCAGCAGAGGCAGTGCTGTTAATCCGGAAAGGAGTGGGCAAATGCTGATCGACAAGCTACAGTGACAATGCTTATAGCCATGCCCCCTTCAACATTTTTTTTTTTTTATCCCGCTGTAATGCAAGCAGGCACATCCTACATAAGATAAGCAACTCTGCTCTGAATGTAAGAGCATTACAGCACTGTTGCCACCTCATCACAGGAAGCTGCATCAGGTGTACTCCCATTAACCGGCTCAACAGGTATGTGTGGGACTTTGCAGGGGACTTACAGTGGGGGAAACTGTAAGTGCAGATGTAGTTCTATTTAATTGCTGCAGCGTATGTCATTTCTTGGTAGGCTTTAGTTCTATTATTCGTCTTGGCCGACTAGACACTGTAATTAGCATAATATTTGGAATCTTGCTGATGTTTAAAAAAGGCTGTGGGGACTCCTGTTTTAGCACAGGGAATTTTCACGAACGACTTAATTTTGTAACTCAGTGACTTTGTCATGAAGCAAACCACTGGTGGGATTAGGTTCTGATGGAAGCAGTCAATTCCTAACTTGTGTTATATACTAATACCATGGCAGTGACCCAATGAATCCAGATTGTCTTTCCTGACAAACAATTTGTATGTGGTACATGAGTCCAGGAGTGACTGTTCCCATCGATGTCTAACCACACTATACTCTAAATACCATTGGGGGTGCTTACAGACAGAATATAATCTTTGCTTGATCCTTGCAGGTTATGCTCAGTTTAAAAAATGATTGCATGCTGGTTAGCAAACTGCAACTTTAGAAACCATTAGCCAAGTTGGGTTTTTCTAGTTGCCCACTATTTCTTTTCCCTCAAGATAAGCTAGTGCAGAGGATGTCTTGCTGCTTTTACCCATCGATTCTCCGTAGCTTTAAACTAGGGGTCGACCAATATCGTTTTTTCAGGGCCGATACCGTATTTTTAATTTCACTGTTATTGCTGTCACAAGGAATGTAAACATCCCTTGTGACGGTAATAAGCAGTAACAGGTACTCTTTATGGAGGGATCTGGGGTCTAAAAGACACCCCCCCCCCTCTGCACGTGAAAGTATTCAAAACGTCAAGATTGGCGTTTTTGAATACTTTTCTATTTTTTTAAACTGGCGCCTTTAGGATGCCAGTAATCTGGAAGTGATGTCATGACACTTCCGGGTTACTAGATCTGAGACCTAAACAAAGCCAATCTGCTTTGTTTGGGTCTTCGGCCAGCCGGCTGGTTGCTCGGGCCTCCCGTGGGTCGGGAGACCAGGGCGGAGCAGCAGAAGGCAGCAAGAGCATGTCCTCTCCCGCTGCTTGTAAAACAGATGAGCCGCATTGGTTGTAATTACAAGAAAGTCAACCGTCCGCTATTACTGTGTCGGGGTGATGCCTAAAGCTGCAGTATAGGCACATATTTAACCCCTTGATAGCCCTAGCTGTTAACCCCTTTCCAGCCAGTGTCATTGATCGCCACCATTAGTAGTATCAAAATAAAAATCCCAGTATATATACACCATAGTTTATAGGCACTATAACTTTCACACAAACCAATCAATGAAAACATATTGAGATTTTTATTTTATCAAAAACATTTAGCAGAATACATTTTGGCCAAAATTTATGAAGAAATTCAATTTAATTTTTTTTCTAAATTGTTATTGGATATGTTTTGTTTTTTTCCCACAATTTTTGGTCTTTTATATCGCAAAAAAATTAAAACCCAGTGCTAATCAAGTACCACCAAACCACAATTATTTGGGTACAGCGTTGCATGACTGCACAATCACTAGTTAAAATAGCACAGTGCCAAATAGAAAAAAACGTCCTGGTCATGAAGGGGGTAAAATTAAATGTTGACACTTGGAGGGCTACCTACTACTTTAGTATAGTTATGGTGGATGGAGATGTGGAAGGCATAGAGCCTTAACTGTCTCATCTGAAGTTACATAAATGAACTCCCTAATCCAAGGCTCCTAGGGCTTTTATAGAAAACAGAGGTGTTTTCTTGTGTTGTATTTCTAGTACCAGTTCAAATAATAGAATGTGATGACAAGTGCATCTGATGGGATGTTTGGATGATCATTTTTCATCCATCCTGGTAGATTATTGGCCTTTTTGAGCTGGACGATATCCGCAGGCCAACCACTGCTCAAATTTTGGCTAATTCATCAGAAATTTGCCAAACTTTTTCCTCCCATATGGCCAGCCTAAAAAAAACTGTCTCCTCCGCTGAAAATCAACCCATGACATAAGCCAGAGAAGGGCGGCTGTGTTCATAATGGATCATCCTATAGTCATTCATAGCTGTGCAATGGCTTCCTGGGGCCTCCATTTAGAAGTCCTGAATAAACATGAGCCACTGTTCCACTTCTCAGAGCCAGTGATTGTATTGTGTTACCTCTTTTGCCTTCCTATAACCCCTCTCATTCTGGCGTATGTATGTCAAAGAAGAACCAAAAAAATGAGAGGAGGCCTCCTGGTTGGGTCACAATTTGAACTGCTAACACTGCTTACTTGTCATTTTTCACAACCATGTTTAGCTTTACAATCTCGAACTCTGTAGGGTCAATGGACTTGAATAATTGGCAGGCGGCAGGTTGGGTAGGAGGGGTATGGCAGCTGATGAACGTGCAGTGCATTGGTATTTATACCATTCCAGTACAGCTGATATGGAGTATTTGCCCTAGATTATGCTGTTATTCTTACCAGAAAGAATTTGTGTATTAACTGATTTACTGCCAAAGCAAATTTTGAAATCTATTGTAAGGTTAGAATGCCCAAAACGCATTCTGAATTGTTTAGTTATTAATCATTCTGTGGTGATTAGTGTAATTCTTAGCTTTTGGAATGTATAGTTAATCCACAGTTGAGTTTATCTATGTCAGTGCTAAAATTTAACAACAACTTTGCATGCAACGTGTATATCATAGTTGTGGTTAAATGCAGGTCCAGGCTGGCTGTGTGGCACTTCTGGGAGATGTTTGAAAAATATTAAAAATCACTAGAAATACTCTAAAGAGCAAATCCAAGCTACAAGTAAAATTAGTTATGGTTGCTATCTAGAAAATGCTGCAGTTGTGTTAAAGTCACAGGCCCAGATTCATAAAGCAATTACGCCTGTCTAACTGGTGTTAGACAGGAGTAATTTCAAATTTCGCGCGCCGTATCACTAGTTTGAATCCTCAAACCATGATACGGCGGCTTCGGGCTTCGATCCGAGAGGCTTACGTCTTCGTAAGCCTTCGGATCTACGCTGCCATATTTTTGGCGGCCGCTGGGAGGAGTTTGCGTCATTTTGATGCGTCGGGATATGCAAATGTGTTTTTACGGCGATCCACGAAGATACGATCGGTCTTCGCAATCGCTTACGTCTGTTTTTTTTTTACGTACTGTTAGACCAGCTTTTTGCTGGTCTAACGGTGCGTAGCCCATGTTAAGTATGGCCGTCGTTCCCGCGTCAAATTTAATTTATTTTTAAATTTTTTTACGTAACTCGTTCGGGAATAGAAATGTCCGTAAACGACGCTACTCAAACAACGAATGACGTAACGACGTGATTTCGCGCAATGCACGGCAGGAAATTTGCGAACGGAGCATGCGCAGTTCGATCGCCGCGGGAACGCGCCTATTTTAAATGCTTCACGCCCCCTACTCGCGTAGATGGATTGCGACGGGAGAAATACACTACGCCGCCGTCGTTTACTGGACAAAATCTACCTGGATTCCACGTAGAGCCAGGTAAAATACGGCGGCGTAGTGTATTTCGGAAACGCTACGATAATCTAATTCTCTGTGAATCTGCCCCAGAGAGTTCACTCGGTTTAGCCTAAACTATGTTCACCAATCCCAGACTCCCAATGAAGGTTGGTATCTGATTTCCGGCTGTGAGAAACCTCTTTGTACTGGCTTTTCTTTTATAGCAGGCTTTCTATATGTAAGAAGACTCACAGAGCCAGTAGTGGGGATGTGTAAGAATAGCTCCTGCTTTTTTAGCGATGGTTCTCAGATCACCTCATTACTAAAAGAAGGATTGGATGGCTTGCTGCACTTCGGCTCGGATGAAGAATTGGGCCCCTTGTACATGGGATGCCTGCACTTTATGGCAGCTTTATTTTTTTTATTTTTTAGAGAGTCCCTTTAAAGGAGAAGTACAGCCAAAGCTCATTTAGCTGTACTTGTCCTGTAGATCACAGGAGTGCAGTTTGTTCTCTACTCCTGTGTCCCATTTTCAGCAGACATCTGAAGCCCGCTGACATCATGGAGCCGGTCCAGGCTCAGGAAAGATTGCACACATGTCTGAACCGACAACTGGTTCAGCCTCTCAGTGGGCCGCTTCTGCACCCTTCACAGCCCAGCTGGTGAGCGACAGTCACCAGAGCCCTCTTCTCGTGGAGCTGTGAAAACTGAGCGATCGGCAGTATTTGATTGCTCGGTTCTCGGTGTTAGATGCAGCATCCGTCTGATGCTCTAACTAGGCAAGTATGATTAAAAAACAAAAACCTATCCCATACTTCTCTTTTCAATCCTTAACTCTGGTGGCACACATATATGTGGCAGCAGGGTGACTGGCTTTAATCACAGGCTGCCCCATTTATATGGTAAGCACACCGCTAGCATCACTGCTTTGTTTTGTGGATTGTTTACAATCGGGAGCCGGGAGGTTGGAGTCCGATCACATGATCACTGTGATATCCAACCAAAGTTATCACATGGTAGGGACCCGGTTGGTAATACAAAAACATATAGGCCTGGTTTCCTCTGGCTGAATGGGGTTAACAGAAGTGATCCAACTGGAAAGTTTACCCATAACGGGTAAAGATAAAAGTTAGCACTGTTTTGACTTACGTTCCATGCACACAGGGTGTTAAAGTATAATTTTTTTTTAGTTCTGGATAGAGTGCAGAGGAATTAGAATACATGACCATTTTTATTGCTGTCTGTGCCCCCCACCAAAGAGATCCACCCTCTATATTTGTCCTGTATACCATTATCAGTGGAAAGTAAAAGAAAATCCCATATTTTGGGTTGTCCCCAGGAAAGCTTTAGAGGGGAAATCTTTCAATGAAGACACAAGTTCAGGTGACTTCAGGGGCCCCAAAGAATTCCCTTAATTTGCAGGGATTTATTTCCTTTCACTTCCTGTTTGGCAATGGAACAGGAAGTGAAGGTTAAATCTCTGCAATGGGACACAGATGTAGAAAAAAAAATATGACGTGTTACAACCCTTAATTTGCTCTATTCAAAACGAAAAAAAAAAGTTTTGTCTATAGTTCTACTTTTAACATGCTACTTTTAGAGGAGCTTTGTGTGTGTGTGGACGGGGGGGGGGGGAGTACTTCAGTGTCAAAACCCACTTGGCGCACGTAAACAGGTCTAGACGCACCATAGCCATAGTCACGTCAAGCGATTGGCTGTTCATTCATATCAATGGCCAGAATAAATTGATATTCTGGGCAATGAAATGAATAGACACCCAGCACTTGACATGCCTAAAGGTGTTTGAAAAAGGCGGCTTTTGGTACGTTTTAACACTGTCCTGGGGAGGAAAAAAAAACACAAGGCCTTATTGTTACAAACAAGAGCAAAATGCCTGACCTTGAAATACAGACATCTCTCACATCTGACATCTGAACATCAACCTGAAATAAAACCCAGTATAATGTTCCTATTGTTTTATGAAGCTTTGTTTTTATAATATTCAGCTAAAGTTGTTGTGCTGCCATGTAAAGTTTATGGAAAGCAGCTGCCTTGTACTGGACTTTGTCGCACAATTAAACACTGTATCATTGGCTATTACAATAGTGCTGTGTTTAGAGTCCCTTGTGTGACAGCGGTGTATAAAAAGTAACAGTAACTAGGACAGCGCAGCCTTGGAAAGAATAAGGAACCAAAAGTATAGAAACATTGGTGCAGAACTGCTAAAATAAACATTGTAATAGAACGGAGGTGGTAACCATAGTACAACAGGTTCCTCTTCCCTGGCCGCAGTCCAGCTCTGCTTTACTGACTCTGTGTTCCTTTCTGCTCCATTTTAGGGCTCATGCCTCTCCGGATTCCACCATGGAATATGTCAAGGTAAGCTTTTATTTACACATATCCTACAGAAATTTTACAGATTTCTTGAGATTTTGTTTTAGTGTGTATAAATGGGAAACAGTGTATTCAATAAAGGGAGAGTCCATTCATAGCCAAGACAAGTGAAACTTTTGTATGCTACTCTCTCTGATTTTTACTGACGATAAGTTGTACTGAGGCCCCGTACACACGGCCAAGGTTCTCGGCAGAAACCAGCGAGAACCTCGCTGGGAGCCGCATTCTGCCGTGAACCTCGGCCGTGTGTACGCTCTCGGCGAGCCCCACCCGTCGGGAAACCCGTCGAGCGAATAGAGAACAGGTTTTCTATTTGCTCGACGGCCCGTCGGGATGAATGGCTGGTTGCCTTTTCCGACAGGCGGGGCGCCGAATCTGACGGCCGGCAGAGAACCTCGACGGGCGGAACGATGTGTTCTGCCCGTCGAGGTTCTCTGCCGTGTGTACGGGGCCTGACTGTCCTACCACCCATTAAAGAGATTTTATCAAAAGTCGCTCATGCTGGATGGTGGAAGAGTTGAGAGTAGAATGCAGAAACTAAATTAGAAAGTGGTAAACTTTTATAGCTTCTAAAGGTAATGGTGGACATATGGTGGTATCTGCACAGGTTCTCTTTAAGTCCAATATAGGGATACAATTATATGCAAAAGCAGGTTGGATAAAAACCGATGATCTTTTTAACCACCCGGACCATTTTGCTGGTCAAAGACCGGGCCACTTTTTGCGATTCTGCACTGCATCACTTTAACTGACAATTGCGCGGTCGTGCGACGTGGTTACTAAACAAAATTGTGGAATGTGGAAGGCACATGCGCTTCCACAATGCAGGTATGTCCTTTTTCCCAGGAGTGCCTTTCTGTTGACGTATTTTTTTTAAATCAGATATTTTTTTATTTAAATCTGATTTTTTTTATCAATTTTTTTTAAATTAAAATGCTTTTGGAGTGAAAATCTATTTAAGATGCATTATTAATTGAGTGTATTCATCATTGAATGTAGCTTAGTTATGTAGGATGAGGCTGTATATTATGCAATATTTACATTTTTGGTAAACTAATTTAATAAATCCAAGCTGAGATAGCATGCACTGGCAATGCTATTGTTTTTAAAAAAAATAATAATAATAATTTGAGTAGTTCTCCAACTATGTGTGATTAACCTAAAAAAAATCGGTTCTGATATCGCTGTTTTACTAACCTGACAGCATATTATTCTAAATGGGAAACATTCATCTTGTTTGCAAATATTAAAGATAACTACCAGCACGAATGAGTCCTTACATTTAAAGAGCACCTGTCATTTCAAATCCATCATGGCAGCTCCTGTTAGTGGGCATCCACTCACCCGCTTCCACATCACCAGCCATCCCAAAGTGAATGGGACTGTCGGTGAGTCAACAGCGGGTCAGAGGAGATGCCACTGAGGGACAGAAATTACAGTTCTTTAAAATTCTGATTTTAAACGAGTTGATTTAAATAAAGCCTTTTTACTGGTGATTTAAATCATGATTTAAAATGTGATTTCAATCGAATACTCCCTGCACAAAATATAGTTACTTCAGACTGTTCAGACAGTAAATCTAGACTGGGGGTATGTGTATATCTTCTGTTATTCACGTAGGTTACCCATTACCAGGCAGAACATCTTTTCAAACCCTGGCATTGTCATGTTAAAGTAGCTGTGACCCCATTACTGGGCTGCCCATAGCCTGCGCAGAGAGCTGCCCACCCACTATAAGCTGTCTGCAAACTACAGAAGGGGGAAGAGACGAGGCCAATCGCCTTGCACAAGGAGAGAGATCTTCAGTGAGTTGTCTTGATTACAGCAAATGTTTGCATAGTCGAAATCTCCCATTGGAGAGATTTCCATTAACTTCCTGTCTAGAAGACCCAGCAGGAAATGTGGAAATCCCTCTAAAGTGAGGATAAATCACTTCTTCAACAATTGTCACTGAAATGGGATTCCCCTTACCTCCTGTTCCGTTGACAAATTTATATTTTTGAGATTTTCTGTTGCTGGTGACATTTGGGCTGATTTACCAAGCCTGTGCGCCAAGACTCATGGTGCACAAGCAGGAGTAAACCTGTTTTTGACATTTACCAAAGAAACACGCTGCCAGTGCAGCGTGTTTCCTCATTTACTAAAGTGCCTAATGCGCCCAGAAGAGGGCGCACAGCACGCCAGTACAGAGCTGGCGTGCGGCATTTAGTAATGTAAACATCGGGGATTCGGGCGGGAGTTTATGAGGGGAGGGAGGGGGGTGATGCAGGGGAAGTGTAGTGACATGTGTTTAAACTTGTGTGGCGGGCCGATTTGAAAGGGAAAGTGACTTTTGGGACCCGATCCCCGTGCCCTTGCAAAGTACGCTAGAACCTCGGAAGGTTCACTTGCATACTGGGCATGCGCAGAGGGAACAATCGGAGCTTACCGCGCGCCTCTTCAGTACGCCGGGAAATCCTTGGTAAATACCAGGCGGCGTAGCAGTGTTTGCACTGCCTGGAGCGGCGCACGGCAAGCTCCGAGCTGTTCTCGGGCTGCGCTGACACTGAAGGGGAACTCCGCGCCAAATTTCAAATGTGAAACCGGCGCGGCTTCCCCCCCAGGGGTACAATAGGCTCTCCGGCTTGGTCCGGAACGTGAGGGGTTAACCCACGCCAAAATCGGCGTGGGGTTCCCCCCCAGATCCGTACCAAGCCCTCATCCCAGGCATGCAGTCTGGCCGGACAGGAATGGGGGTGGGGACGAGCGAGCGCCCCCCCCCCTCCTGAGCCGTACCAGACCACATGCCCTCGACATGGGGGAGTGTGTGCTTTGGGGGAGGGGGGCGCTGCCCCCCCACCCCAAAGCACTCTTGTCCCCATGTCGATCGGGACAAGAGCCTCTTCCCGACAACCCTAGCCATTGGTTGTCGGGGTATGCGGGCGGGAGCCAATCAGAATCTGGGAGCCCCGTTTAATAAGGTGGCCCCCAGATTTCGGGCCCCCACCCTATGTGAATGAGTATGGGGTACATCGTACCCCTACCCATTCACCTGGTGAACGTTTTCACTTTTGAGGGTCTTCCGCCGCCCCCTTCAAATTCTTCTGCCTGGACGGGGGTCGTACATCCCATCCAGGACTTGGACGTGGCGGGCTTCTCGTCGCTGTCTTCTGCCGCTGCCCCCTTCACCACGAAGCTCCGTGCTTGTTTGATGAGGGCAGCGGGCTTCCGTCGTCTTCTCCGGGGCGAGGGTCGTACATCCCACCCCGGATTTCGTCGCCGGGTTCTGCCTGGCTCCTACTAGGGGCCAGGGCTTCTTTTGCCGTCTTCCGCCGGAGGGCGCCACTCTCCGGGCTTCTCGACGTTGTCTTCCGCCGCGGGGGCCAGGCCTTCTTCTTTGCCGCCCCCCTCGATTTTTTCGGCCTGGACGGGGGTCGTACATCCCATCCAGGACTTGGACGTGGCGGGCTTCTCGTCGCCGTCTTCTGCCGCTGCCCCCTTCACCACGAAGCTCCGTGCTTGTTTGATGAGGGCAGCGGGCTTCCGTCGCAGTCTTCCGCCGCGGGGTGACACTCGCGGGCTTCTTCTTCCATTCGATGTTGACACGGCGAGGTCCGGCGCTGAAATGCCTTCTGAGCGGCGGGCAAGGACTTATATTGGCATTGGGCGTGGGCGTGGTTATGCCAACATGTGACCTTAACCCATGTGACAGTGATGTGACGTCACATCACTGTCACATGGGTTAAGGTCACATGTTGGCATAACCACGCCCACGCCCAATGCCAATATAAGTCCTTGCCCGCCGCTCAGAAGGCATTTCAGCGCCGGACCTCGCCGTGTCAACATCGAATGGAAGAAGAAGCCCGCGAGTGTCACCCCGCGGCGGAAGACTGCGACGGAAGCCCGCTGCCCTCATCAAACAAGCACGGAGCTTCGTGGTGAAGGGGGCAGCGGCAGAAGACGGCGACGAAATCCGGGGTGGGATGTACGACCCTCGCCCCGGAGAAGACGACGGAAGCCCGCTGCCCTCATCAAACAAGCACGGAGCTTCGTGGTGAAGGGGGCAGCGGCAGAAGACGGCGACGAGAAGCCCGCCACGTCCAAGTCCTGGATGGGATGTACGACCCCCGTCCAGGCCGAAAAAATCGAGGGGGGCGGCAAAGAAGAAGGCCTGGCCCCCGCGGCGGAAGACAACGTCGAGAAGCCCGGAGAGTGGCGCCCTCCGGCGGAAGACGGCGAAAGAAGCCCTGGGAGGAGCCAGGCAGAAGCGGAGGAGCCCGAGGTGGGGCGACACCCCCGTTGTTCTCCGCTGTTTTCGGCCGGCCCCCCCCGGATGTAAAAGAGCTTCATTTTGGGGGTGGGGGCACAGTCGAGCATGGCGGAGAGCATGGGTGGGTGTTTCCCCCCCCCGGCAGAAGACGGCTAGAAGACCGAGGAGTGGCGACGCCCCCGTTGTTCTCCGCCATTCCCGCCGGCCCCCCCCGGATGTAAAAGAGCTTGATTTGGGGTAGGGGGCCTGGCCGAACATGGCGGAGAGCATCGGTGGGTGTCTCTCTCCCCGGCGGAAGGCGGCGGCGAAGACCGGGGGGGGGGTAGGTGTACCCCCCCGGCGGAAGGCGAAGACCGAGGAGGGGTTTCGCCCCCGTTGTTCTCCGCCATTTCCGCCGGCCCCCCCCGGATGTAAAAGAGCTTGATTTGGGGTAGGGGGCCTGGCCGAACATGGCCGAGAGCTTCGGTGGGTGTCCCCCCCCGGCGGAAGGCGGCGGCGAAGACCGGTGCGGGGCTGGAGCCCCCCCGGCAGAAAACGTCTGGAAGACCGAGGGGCTCCGCCCCCGTTGTTCTCTGCTTTTTTCGGCCGGCCCCCCCCGAATGTGAAAGAGCTTATTTTGGGGTGGGGGCCTGGCTGGACATGGCGGAGATCATCGGTGGGTGTCCCCCCCCGGCAGAAGACGGCGAAGCCCGGGGCCCAATGGGCTGGTGGTGGGGGGTCCCGGCAGAAGACCCCCGGAGCTGACTAATAAATTATTTTTTTCTGTGTGTTTTTTTTGGTGTTTACACTTTTCCACCCGGTGAATGGGTAGGGGTACGATGTACCCCATACTCATTCACATAGGGTGGGTGGCCAGAATCTGGGGGCCCCCTTAATATAGGGGGCTCTCAGATTCTGATAAGCCCCCCGCCCGCATACCCCGACAACCAACGGCCAGGGTTGTCGGGAAGAGGCTCTTGTCCCGATCGACATGGGGACAAGAGTGCTTTGGGGTGGGGGGGCAGTGCCCCCCTCCCCCACAGCACACACTCCCCCATGTCGAGGGCATGTGGTCTGGTACGGCTCAGGAGGGGGGGGGCGCTCGCTCGTCCCCACCCCCATTCCTGTCCGGCCAGACTGCGTGCCTGGGAGAAGGGTTTGGTCTGGATCTGAGGGGGAACCCCACGCCGTTTTTTGGCGTGGGTTTAACCCCTTATGTTCCAGATCAAATCTAAGAGCCTGTTGTGCACCTGAAGGGGGACCCCCACGCCGTTTTTTTTTGTAATTTGGGGTGGAGTTCCCCTTTATCCCGGTCCTGTCAGGGGGGGGGGGGGGAATGCCTGCTCGTCTGTCCCTACAATGTATGAACAGCGATCTGTCATTTCCCCTACACAGTCCCACCCCCTTTACAGTTAGAACACACCCAGGTAACATATTCAACCCCTTCCGCGCCCCTAGTGTTAACCCCTTCCCTGCCAGTGTCATTTTTATAGTAAGCAATGCATTTATATACCATTGCTCGTTACAAAAATGCCAAATCTCACAAAAATGTGTCCGCCACAATGTCGCATTAGACAGAAAAAACAATGATAGCCACCATTACTAGTAAAACAAAAAATTATTCCAAAAAAACCCATAAGACCAACCCCTACTTAGAACTTTTGCCCAAACCAATCAAACGCTTATTGTGATTTTTTGCAACCAAAAATATGTCCAAGAATACTTATCGGCCTAAACTGAGGGCAAACATTTTTTGAATATATTTTGGGGGAGATTTATTATAGCAAACAGTAAAAAAGATGTTTTTTTAGTTACCAAATTGTCGCTATATTTTTGGGTCAAGCAAAAATAAGAAAAAACGCAGAGGTGATCAAATACCACCAACAAAAAAAAATAAAAAATTTTTAGGGGGGGGGGGGGGGGGAGGATGAGGACGCCCAATTTTTTTGGGGGCCACGTCGCACAACCACGCAATTGTCAGTCAAAATGACGCAGTGTTGAAATGCAAAAAATGGCCCCGTCAGTGACCAGTAATATGCTCTGGGGCTCAAGTGGTTACAAATTAAGAATACACTAAAGTTAGCCCAATTTATGGCCATAATGTGAAAGATGATGTTACACCGAGTAAATAGATACCCAACATGTTACACTTTAATATTGCACACACTCATGGAATGGCGCCAAACTTCAGTACTTGAAAATACCCATAGGCAACGCTTTTTTATGTGTTTCAGGTTACCAGTTTAGATTTACAGAGGAGGTCTAGTGCTAAAAGTATTGCTCTCGCTCTAACGTACGCTATGATACCTCACATGTGGGGTTTGAACGGGGGTTCAATATGTGGGCGGGGCTTACACATTTAAGGCCCGCCCCCATATATGGAAACATTCTTCAAACCACACATGTGAGGTATCATAGCGTGCGTAACAGCAAGAGGAATATTTATAGCACTAGACCTCATCTGTAAATCTAAACTGGTAACCGGAAACAATAAAAATGCTGCTTGTTCGCTTCTGACTGCGAGCTACTAGGGACAGGGGCTTTTAAATTATTACTATTTAGGTTTGTTACGTAAAAATTCGATAAGACCTCCCGTTCAGCTTGTAAAGCATCACTTCATGGGGACCAAAAAAAAATTTAACACCTCTAATGCTTTCATCCGCCATTGCAGATTTGATTCTGGTACTGCATTTCGAGTGAACTGGGCATGCTCGAACAGTTAGAAAAAGAAGTTGGAAGTTTCATCCTGAAAATGACTTGCATCTTTCTGAGCATGCTCAGAAAGCTCTTTTTTTGGCTTAGTAATTTAAGGACATCCTTAACAGGTGTAAGCAGTTCCAAGTGCACACAAACTAGAGGCTGACATTTCTTCATGTGTTTCCAATTGGTTCATTAGCACACATGTTATAAAAAGCGTGGATACTGCACGTGTCAGCTGCCCCTCAGAGGGGGCAGATTTGCTGGCTGGAAGGAATGGCGGAGTGAAACAGAGATGTTTTGGAGCAAGTTTTGTATTTTTTGATGTTTTCTCTGCTACATAATTTTGCTAAATGTTTCTCAAGATGTTAATGACTAATGTTTTAATCCTGTGGGTCTATCCTGTTATTTCAAAAGCATGATTTATTTTCCAATGACTGTGAAATAAACGTTGGTCTTTTTTGTTTTTAGGTGTTTTTATATATTTTTGGTGTGTTTATTTGTAATTTTTTGTTTTGCTTTCCTTGTTTTGTGGACCAATAAAATTACTTTCAAATTTTGAAGTTTGTTTTGTGATATTTTTTTCCTGCTATGGATTTCAACCGCTGCAGCTGAACTAGTTTGGGCCTAAACCATCAAGTGTGATTTGTCTCTAAGCTCTTTCCTGGTGTGTATGCATGAAATGTTTAGTCACCAGAAAAGGAAGGACAAAGCGGTAAGTATTGTTTCCTAGAACTGATGTCCAGACTGACTTTTTAAAGCACATGTGCAAGATGTAGGAAAAGCTGCATACAGGGCCTGTTGGAGGGGGGGTGGGGGGGGGGTGGTGTATTGGTGGACAGGCTTGAAGTGCTGATTTACAGCGCTGTGCTTGAAACTAGCACAAGACAATCCTATTCTAATTGTGGGTTGTTTGAGGGAAGCCAATTGAGTGTTAGAACCCCTGCTAGTGTTTTTAGGCTGGGCTTTGTGTCCCTTTTCCTAAAATTGGCTTCACTTCCTGTCACACAGCTGAACAGGAAGTGAGGTTAAAACCCTACCAATGGTCTTTTCTTTGGGACACAGGTCAATCTAACTAGTGTCACCATTAAGCAAATTGCACTGCAGTGTACACCCCAAATGATTAGTTATTTTGGGGTTTAGTAAAGGCAAAGCCGCTCTGCAGTAGAAGCGTAGGCAATGAAAATCAGAAGGGAAGCACTGATGGTTTTTACTTCCAATCCCGCCAAGTTTAGAGTTTTCTTCCTTGCTTGTCCACTTGTAGTGCAAAGTGGATTTGCCTTTAGTAAATGGACCCCAAAGTCCAAGATTCCTACTAATTTGGGGTGTACACAGCAAAATGCCATTTCCAAAATGGGAAACAATTTATATTGATCTGTGTGTCCCCAACAAAACATTACTCAGGTGTTTCCCTCACTTCCTGTTTGGCTGTGTGGCAGGAAGTGAATGAATTAAGTAGAAAGTGACAACATTTGTGAGGTGTCTTTACCCTATCAGGGGTGCAGGCATCCCCAAAACAAACAAGAAAATAGTTGATTTAACATTGGGTGGTGTTTGTGGGGGTCCCTAACACACATTCATACATATTAGCAACGCTGGATCCTGGCCTATTGGCATGGTTATATTTTCTTAAGCCTCTCAATAAAATGATATGAAATTTGGGGTTAAACTGGAACAATAATCATCACTTTTATTTTTTGGATTTCTTTCATTTTGGATAGAGTTGGGGGGGGGGGTTAGAAGCTCTGTCAGTTTATTTTGTATTATCCCTGTCCGTTTGGGGAGATTGGCCTTCACTTCCTGCCCCATAGCCAAACAGGAAGTGATCGAAAAACTAGGCAAATTAAGGGTCTCCTGTGCCCCCCCCCCCCCACAGAACTTGTGTGTGTCCCCTGAAAATTCCTGGGTGGGTCATAAAAAAACAGGGTGTGGCCTTGACAGGAAGGGTGGGTCATTTTTCTATTAGGGGGGTGCCAAAATTTGGTCAGGCCTAGGGCAGCACAAAACCTAAATATCCTACTGCATATTAGGGCTTATTTAGACAGGATCCAATTTACAGCATGTTTTTAGATTGTGGGAGGAAACCCACACAGGGAGAACATGCAAACTCCAGGCAGATAGTGTCACGGGCGGGATTCGAACCAGCAACCCTTTTGCTGCTAGGTGAACATGCTACACACTACGCTACTGTGCTGAACGAACATGATTGCAGCTGAAAGCATGAGATGTTTTTTTTTAAACCAATTACATGCTTTCCAGCCTGGAGGACAGATGTGGGGTCTAATTGACCCCGCCTTTCTCTATAAAGAGGACCTGTCACACACTAGTCCTTTTACAAGGGATGTTTACATTCCTTGTAATAGGAAGAAAAGTGAAAAATAATACAAACAAAGGGACAAACAAGTGCAAAAATTAAAATATTAAGTAAAAAAATAAAATAACAAAGGAATTTAAATGCTCCTGTCCCTAGTAGCTCGCACTCAGAAGCGAACACGCATGCAAGTCCCACCCACATATGTATTCAAACCCCACATGTGAGGTATCATAGCGTGCGTTAGAGCGAGAGCAATAATTTTAGCACTAGACCTCCTCTGTAACTCAAAAGTGGTAACCTGAGAAAAAAAGTCAAGCGTTGCCTATGGAGATTTTTAATAACGAAGTTTAGCGCCATTCCATGAGTGTGCGCAATATGAAAGCGTGACAAGTTAGGTATCTATTTACTCGGGGAACATCATCTTTCACCTTATCCCTAAAAATTGGGCTAGCTTTACTGCTTTCTTATTTTGTCATTCATGAAACAGGTATTTTTTTTGAAAGCCAAAAAAAAAAAAAAACGTTTGCAAATTTTTGGCACAAATACTGTTGGAAATGTGTCCGAAAAAATGGCCGCCACTTTATTCCCTAGGGTGTTTGTTAATAAAATATATATAATGTTTGGGGGTCCTGAGTAAGTTTCAAGGAAGAAAATATAATTGTTACATGAAGGAGAGAAGTGCCAGAATAGGCGCGGTATGGAAGTGGTTAAAGTGCACCAATAAAAGTGAAAAATTCCTTGAAATTTCGTACCATGGGGGGGGGGGAGGCAATTAGGGGCGCCATCAGGAATTATGGGGCCCCTTACACAGCTTCAGGCATGGGCCCCCTGGAGCAGAGAATAGGGGGGGGGGTGCCGCCTGATATTAAGAAGGGGGGGGGCTGCCGCAATTTGATAAGCGGGGGGTTCCTTTACCAAAAAATACATATAGAAAAATATATATTAAAAAGGGTGGTAGCCATCCGGGGGCCCTAGGGACCACTGGGCCCTTTAATAAAAAGAAACTTCTGGGCTCTTTAATGAAAAATAAATTACAATATCTACATATATAAAATAATAAAAAAGGGGGTTGCCTTGGGAGCTCTGGGCCCTTTACTAAAAAATAACTACCAAAAATCTTAAAAAAAAAATAACATTGGGTGGGAGCTGTGGTGGCTCAACGTGAATGGCACTGCGCTGACAAGCTGTTCACCTCTGCAGCCAAGGGTTCGGATCCCGGTCTCGGCTACATGTGAATTGAGTTTGGCTCCCAGTGGGGTGTGCTATGCAAGGTACGCCTGTGCTTAGTATGCCCACCCCCCCCCCAAAAAAAAAACACCACACTTGCACACACTTTGGCCATGAGGTCTCCTAAAATAAAGGGAGGCGAAGGACCTACAGGGCTGGCTGGGTGGGCTACACTCCTTCATAGGGGGAGTCCCTCTGTCCCATCGGGGACAGGCCCCCCTCACACCCACCATTGCCACCGGGGGCATGGAGAAGGATGGCGATTGCAAGTCCAGCTCCTCTCTCTCGACTTCACGCACAAAATACACTTTAAAAAAGAAATTAAAGTAAAAAGTAACAAACCTGGGGAAAATGTTTATAACATTTTTAGAAGCAAAAAGGTTGTCATCTGGGGCCCTCTGGGAGCTTTCAAAATTATATTATATATATATATATGTTTAAAAAATAACCAAAAAATATATAATTTTTTTTTTTTTGTTTTTTTTTGTAAAGGTGGGGGGTTGTCATCTGGAGCCCTGGGGATCTCCGGGCCACTGGGGACCTCCAGACCCCTAAAACAAAACATTGGCCCTTTAATAACAAAAAATTTGGGGGGTTGCCACCCGGGGCCCTGGGGACCTCCAGACTGCTAAAAAATATTAAATTCCAAAAATTGGCCCTTTAATAAAAAATCCTACAAAAACCAACTAACAAATATATATACAAAAAAAAAAAGAGGGGGGTTACCATCTGGGGCGCTGGGGGGCCTCCAGGCATCTGGGCACCTCCGGACCCCCGGGCCCCTTACAGGTGTACAGGGCCGCCATCATGAATTTTGGGGCCACTTACACAGCTTCAGGCATGGGCCCCCTGGAGCAGAGAACCGGGGGGGGGGGGGGTGCTGCCGCATGAAATTGAGAAGCGGGGGGGGGGGTGTTGCCACAAATTGAGGAGCGGGGGGGCCCTTTACAAAAATTTTGACAGAAATAAGAAATAAAGAAAAATATATATAAAAAAGGGGGGTAGCCATCCGGGGCCCTGGGGACCTCTGTGCTCTTTATAAAATAGTAGAAAAAAATATTGCGCTTGTTTAGGATTACACAGTAGAAGCAGCGATCAAAAAGATGTTATACCACATCACACAGAATATAAAAGGAAAAAAGGTCGCGCTAAAAAAATAATAAATGAAAAAAAGTCCTTAAAACAATATAGTCAGATGAACATTGATTGGGTAAAGTTTGTGGGCAATGTATTCAGGTAAAGTTGATCACAGAAAAAGCACAGTCCACCAAAGGAAAAATCATGGGTAATCTTCACCAGGTGAAAAAAGCCATTTCACACTAAACCAGTGCCAGAAAGATGAGAACCTCCACCAATATGGTATATATACTCTTACCAGATCGAATGATCCTGGTTAAAGGAGATCATATACAGGTGGTAAGAGCCTGGGATCGAAGATAGCCGGGACGGTCAGTGTCCTTAAAAAAAATAAAAAAAATATATGTAAAAAAAATATATATATTTTTTTAAATATATATCAGGTTTTATTTAAAAAAAGCCGGCCGGCTTGGAACATGCAGCCCGTATCCGGGTGGGGCGGTGACCAGGACGCCGCCTCCCTACGTTTCGTCGCAAGAGGACTTGGTCACGGGATAACAGGCGGCGTCCTGGGGACAGCTTCGGATTTCAGCATCCTATTTAAAAAAAATAAAAAAACTATAAAAAATAACTTTTTTTTTGTTTTAGGGTGACTTTTAAATAAGTTCCCATCCGGGCCCTGGGGGCCCCTGGGGACCCCCGGGCTAAAATGGTTGATCAAAGTAAATATATATATGAACTGAAAAGAAAAACGATGTCATTTGATATACCCGTATATATGGCACCAAAATACCAAAATATCACAAGAAAATAAAAATAAAAAGTGAACCACGTACTAAATGAATCTGACAAAAAAATATAAAAATATAAATAGCTGGCTAGACACCACATCGAGCTCACATCTTGCCAGAAAGATAACAAAAGAATATTAATACATGAAATTTTACATGAAAATTGGCATGAAAATGACATTTATATAAACAAGGGCTCCCAGAATTAGTGTCATAGAGAAATATAGAAAAAGGGTATCGTTAATTTTAGCAATTATGAATTGGCCAAAAAACAATTAACGTCCACTTCTATATTCAAACCATGTGGCGTATAACATTTTAATTTGTGGACCCAGGACATCTCTAACTTGGAAATGGTTCGCACCAAGTGGCTGCCTCTCCAGTGGGGACTAAATTTATCTATTCCTACAAAAATGGTATTTTTAGGATTTTTGTGATGTACAGTCAAATAGTGTTTAGATACAGAATGTTCAGTGTACCCTAAACGGATATTATTGATATGTTCGTTCAAGCGGACCTGTAAAGGACGTTTAGTCCGGCCCACATATTGTAGCCCACAAGGGCACTGGAGCATATAGACCACCCCTGTTGTGGAACATGTGATGAAAGGTCTAATAGTATAGCTTTTTGAAGTGCACGAAGAACTAAACATAGTAGTTCTCTTGCATTTCAGGCCATTAAGGGAACAAACCTGACATTTGCCACATTTGTAGTACCCTGTAAGGCCAGGCAAAAACTTGGAATCCATACTGGGTGGATTTAGGATGTTAGGGGCTAACTTATCCTTTAGGGAAGGTGCCCCCCTGAAGACGACCTGTGGCCTATCTGGCAAAATGCCCCCCAGAATCTTATCACTTTTCAGGATATGCCAATGTTTGCCCACTATATGCTTAATGTTCGCATGTTGGCAAGAGTAGTTAGTGATGAAAGGGTTACAAAATTTGATATCTTTAGCATTATTTGTCCCCACAGTCAATAAGTCACTTCTGTGAACTTCATGGACAGCAGCTAGAGTGGTAGTCAGAAATTCTTCTGAGTACCCTTTTTCCAGAAACCGTTTGGTGAGAAGGTCGGCCTGCTCCACAAATGTAGTATCCTTAGTGCAGTTACGCTTTAACCGAAGATATTGGCTTTTTGGCACCGATCTCAGCCATGATGCATGGTGGCAGCTGTTTTTTGGGATAAATGCATTTCTGTCTGTGGCCTTAAAAAATGTTGATGTAACAAAACCACCATTGCAGACAGAAATGGTCAGGTCTAAGAAATTAATCTTGTCCCGACTGACCTCTCGGCTTAAGTGGATACCTATGTTGTTAACATTCAGAGCATCCAAAAATTGCATCAAATCCTCCTCAGCGCCATCCCAAAGGAGGAGGATGTCATCTATGTATCTAGCCCACAGAAAAATCTGGGGTCTAGATTCAACACAGACGACATCCTCCTCCCACTTGGCCATGAAGAGGTTTGCCAAACTGGGGGCATATTTAGCCCCCATAGCAACACCTCTGTCCTGCCTATAAAATTGGCCATTAAACCAAAAATAATTGTGAGAGGCAGCGTACTCTAGTAATTCCATAATAAACGTGACCTGTCGGTTAGGAAGGTCTGAATCTCTTTTTAGAAAATATGAAACTGCTTCTAGGCCCAATTGATGAGGGATCACAGTGTATAGTGAGGTTACTCTGTGTAACCATCAGCAAGTTGGCAGGAGGTGTAAGGTCCTTCAATAAATTAATAATGTGTCTCGTATCTTTGACATATGAAGGCATATCGCGCACTAAAGGTTGTAAATAAAAATCAATGTACTTGCCCACCCGAGAGGTAATAGAATCAATTCCACTAACTATAGGCCGTCCCGGTGGGGCAAGTAGAGTTCTTGTGTACCTTGGGGAGGTAATAGATAATTGGGGTCCGAGGAGACTCAGGGATCAAAAAGGCCTTTTCTTTCTCATTAAGAATATCTGAGGGCGAACCCTTTTGTGACAAGTTTAGTCAACCTTTTTTATATTTGTTAACCGGATCCAACAATAAGGGGGTATAAGTGTCCGTATCAGCCAATATACGGTACATCTCTTGCATGTAATCCTCCTTGTTGAGGACCACAATACCCCCCCCTTTATCCGCCGGGCGGATGATCACATTTTTGTTGGCGCACAATGATTTAATGCCTAATTCAATATTTTGTTTATTCCTCACATTTTTAACTTTAATGTCCTCTAAATCCTTCAAAGTAAGATCTCTGAAAACCTTTAATGAAGGTGCCAAATGGCCAGGAGGATTATAGGTGGAGGCATTAGATAACCCTGAGTGGACATAATTTTGCAAAAATGTTCTGGAGGGATATCTTCTTTCTTCTTTCCTTCGGGTTTCTTCTTCCTCCGCCTTCTTCTTCCTCTGCGTCTGTCTTGGGTCTTCTATTCCCGCATCTTGCCCGGCGTGTTCTTCCATCTTCTTCTCCTTCCGCTGTCCTTCTCGTCCGCATCTTCTTCTCCTTCTTGTTCTTCTTCGCCGGAGCGGCCGCTTCCAATTGAAATCCCCGCTGTCTGCCGGACCACGCCCCCCCCCTCTGACGCCACGGGCAAGCTCTTAGGAGTGTGCTGCAAGTGCGTCCGAGAGGGGCGTGGTCACAAGTGAGAGGGCGGGCAATTCAATTTGAAGCTCGTGCGCGGCTTTTTCTTTGCCAGAGTCGCCGCTTCCAATTGAATTGCCCGCTTTCTGGAACATGTGACCACGCCCCCCTCTGACGCACAGGCACCACACGGGGACTTTCCTAAGAGCTCGCCCGTGGCGTCAGAGGGGGGGCGTGGTCCGGCAGACAGCGGGGATTTCAATTGGAAGCGGCCGCTCCGGCGAAGAAGAAGAAGGAGAAGATGCGGACGAGAAGGACAGCGGAAGAAGATGGAAGAACACGCCGGGCAAGATGCGGGAATAGAAGACCCAAGACAGAAGCAGAGGAAGAAGAAGGAGGAGGAAGAAGAAACCCGAAGGAAAGAAGAAAGAAGATAATAAAGGACTTGTCAAAAACCGGCTCTTGTCTTTTTTAACCCTTTACATTTTTTTTACTCGTGAAATGGTAGAGGTACAAGGTACCCCATTACCATTTCACACAGGGGGGGGGCCGGGATCTGGGGGGCCCCTTTGTTAAAGGGGTCTTCCAGATTTCGATAAGCCTCCTGCCCGCAGACCCCCACAACCACCGGGCAAGGGTTGTGGGGAAGAGACCCTTGTCCTCATCAACATGGGGACAAGGTGTTTTGGGGGGCACCCCAAAACACCCTCCCAATGTTGAGGGCATGTGGCCTGGTGCGGTTCAGGAGAGGGGGGGGGCCGCGCTCTGTCCCCCCCTCTTTTCTGCGGCCGGCCAGGTCAACGTGCTCGGATAAGGGGTCTGGTGTGGATTTTAGGGGGGACTCCACGCCATTTTTTTTTTAATTTGGAGTGGAGTTCCCCTTAAATTCCACACCAGACCTGAAGGGTCTGGTTATGGATATTTGGGGGGAACCCCACGTCATTTTTTATTAAAATTGATGGCGGGGTTCCCCTTAATATCCATACCAGACCTAAAGGGTCTGGTTATTGAATTTGGGGGGACCCCCACGCTTTATTTTTTCGTTTTTTTAATGAATGAATTCTCCTGCAATTGCCGGGAGCCGACAATTCATTATTGCCGCGAGTCAGTTTTAAATGGCTTTTTTTTTTTTTTTTTTTTTCAGAATGTCATTTTGTGCAAAGACATATTTCTAACCGCAGGAAAAGTGCGCTTTATTCACCTGCTGACATCCCCCCCCCCCCATGGTACGAATTTAAAAAAAATTATTCAAATGACGTGGGGGTCCCCCCAAATTCCATTACAGGCCCTTCAGGTCTGATATGGATATTAAGGGGAACCCCGCCATCAATTTTTAAAAAAAATGACGTGGGGGTCCCCCCAAATATCCATAACCAGACCCTTCGGGTCTGGTGTGGAATTTAAGGGGAACTCCACTCCAAATTAAAAAAAAAATGGCGTGGAGTCCCCCCTAAAATCCACACCAGACCCCTTATCCGAGCACGTTGACCTGGCCGGCCGCAGAAAAGAGGGGGGGACAGAGCGCGGCCCCCCCCCTCTCCTGAACCGCACCAGGCCACATGCCCTCAACATTGGGAGGGTGTTTTGGGGTGCCCCCCAAAACACCTTGTCCCCATGTTGATGAGGACAAGGGTCTCTTCCCCACAACCCTTGCCCGGTGGTTGTGGGGGTCTGCGGGCAGGAGGCTTATCGAAATCTGGAAGACCCCTTTAACAAAGGGGCCCCCCAGATCCCGGCCCCCCCCCTGTGTGAAATGGTAATGGGGTACCTTGTACCTCTACCATTTCACGAGTAAAAAAAAAGTGTCAGTGTAAAAAAAGACAAGAGCCGGATTTTGACAAGTCCTTTATTATCTTCTTTCTTCTTTCCTTCGGGTTTCTTCTTCCTCCTCCTTCTTCTTCCTCTGCTTCTGTCTTGGGTCTTCTATTCCCGCATCTTGCCCGGCGTGTTCTTCCATCTTCTTCCGCTGTCCTTCTCGTCCGCATCTTCTCCTTCTTCTTCTTCGCCGGAGCGGCCGCTTCCAATTGAAATCCCCGCTGTCTGCCGGACCACGCCCCCCCTCTGACGCCACGGGCGAGCTCTTAGGAAAGTCCCCGTGTGGTGCCTGTGCGTCAGAGGGGGGCGTGGTCACATGTTCCAGAAAGCGGGCAATTCAATTGGAAGCGGCGACTCTGGCAAAGAAAAAGCCGCGCACGAGCTTCAAATTGAATTGCCCGCCCTCTCACTTGTGACCACGCCCCTCTCGGACGCACTTGCAGCACACTCCTAAGAGCTTGCCCGTGGCGTCAGAGGGGGGGGGCGTGGTCCGGCAGACAGCGGGGATTTCAATTGGAAGCGGCCGCTCCGGCGAAGAAGAACAAGAAGGAGAAGAAGATGCGGACGAGAAGGACAGCGGAAGGAGAAGAAGATGGAAGAACACGCCGGGCAAGATGCGGGAATAGAAGACCCAAGACAGAAGCAGAGGAAGAAGAAGGAGGAGGAAGAAGAAACCCGAAGGAAAGAAGAAAGAAGATAATAAAGGACTTGTCAAAAACCGGCTCTTGTCTTTTTTAACCCTTTACATTTTTTTTACTCGTGAAATGGTAGAGGTACAAGGTACCCCATTACCATTTCACACAGGGGGGGGGCCGGGATCTGGGGGGCCCCTTTGTAAAAGGGGTCTTCCAGATTTCGATAAGCCTCCTGCCCGCAGACCCCCACAACCACCGGGCAAGGGTTGTGGGGAAGAGACCCTTGTCCTCATCAACATGGGGACAAGGTGTTTTGGGGGGCACCCCAAAACACCCTCCCAATGTTGAGGGCATGTGGCCTGGTGCGGTTCAGGAGAGGGGGGGGGGCGCGCTCTGTCCCCCCCTCTTTTCTGCGGCCGGCCAGGTCAACGTGCTCGGATAAGGGGTCTGGTGTGGATTTTAGGGGGGACTCCACGCCATTTTTTTTTAAATTTGGAGTGGAGTTCCCCTTAAATTCCACACCAGACCCGAAGGGTCTGGTTATGGATATTTGGGGGGAACCCCACGTCATTTTTTTTTTAAAATTGACGGCGGGGTTCCCCTTAATATCCATACCAGACCTAAAGGGTCTGGTTATTGAATTTGGGGGGACCCCCACGCTTTTTTTTTCCTTTTTTTAATGAATGAATTCTCCTGCAATTGCCGGGAGCCGACAATTCATTATAGCCGCGAGTCAGTTTTAAATGGCTTTTTTCCTTTGAAAAATGACATTTTGTGCAGAGACAGTTCTAACCACGGGAAACATGCGCTTTTTCACATGCTGACATTAGAGACCCCCATAGTACGAAATTTAAAGGAAAATTACACTTTTATTATTGCACTTTTAGCATTATTAAAATCACTGCTCCCGAAAAAACGGCCGTTTTAAAAAATAAAAAAAGCATTGGTACATGTCCCCTGGGGCAGGACTGAGGTCCCCAAACACTTTTTAGGACAAAACTTGCAGATTAGCCTTTAAAATTCACTATTAAGATTTCCCCCCATAGACTTATACAGGGAGTTCGGCGGCGGCTTTACTTATCAATCACATCGCGCTGCTGCTGCCGCCGGTTCATGCGCCTAATTAGGGCTTCATCCAGCGCACTAATTAAGGCATGTACCGGCGCAGCGCAGATTCATTAGTAAATCAGCCCCATTGTTCCCAGTGGGGAACAATAAAAAACTGACTGAGTTTAATCTTTCCTCACTCCATCCAAAACCTAAAAAATAAGTAGTCTCCAGACCCACTTTTTATTGTAATCCACTGATAATTATACAGAATAATATATTCCTTAAGTGGGCTGTAAGCGAACACATGGGCATAATTACTGACACCTTTTACTGACACCTTGGCCCAGTTCACAGATCGCCTTTTATATTAGAAACATAGAATTCTTGTATTCTCAGTTTGAGGGATAAGCAGTAATTGGCATGGCCTAGATTCCCTATATTTAGCTCACAAGGACCTGATTTGTGAGTTAATGAGCTCAACTTCAGTGATTTGTAGATACTCATTCACAGTCCGGTTTTATCTTGTGTCCCACGAGAGGGGGTGATGCTGCTTCCATGGGATGTGCACACAAGAAAACCTACAGCACTAGCTAATACATCCATTATCCGCCTCATACAAGTCGCATTAGGCTCACACGGGGGACAACGTGCTATTGTTTTTGCAAATCCCTTTTCGCGGCTTGTTGGCAGACAGATTCAGAGTTGCATGAACTGTTTTTACTACTTGGATAAAAGGGAATTGTGAAAGAGCAATCACAGTGGAAGCAGCACTTCAAATCTGGAGACAAAATGGGGTGACTAGAGAGTATACAAAGACTGCCAGGGCACCGAAGCACCAGACTGATTCTAAACTTGGCACATCTAAATTTTATTGTGTCGCCATTATTGAAGCAGAAATAGATTTATTTAAAAGTTTCTTCAAAATAAGTAGTGGAAAAACTGTAACTGCATGCCCTTGTTGCTGACTGTTGAGCATCTCTTTGCTGATCAGTTGTTTGGAATAAACCTCCGAGCAGCTCCAAGACAACATCTTAGGCCTCGTACACACGACCGGTTACCTCAGCAGAATCCATCAAGAAACCCTCCTTGATGCTGCCAGACTCATCCACCTTAACAGTCGCTTAGTATCTACCATCTTTCTCTGCAGATCCTTCCTCTGGCTCCCGTTCACCCAATACATAAAATCCTAACTATAAAAAAATCCATTCACAACTCTGCCCTGAGTTACATCAAAAACGTTGTGTCAAAATACGACCAAAATTGTCCTCTTTGTTCCTCCTATTGTCGTTTCTCTCTATCATGGCTCTGCGAGCTGTGATTTACACAGGCATAGCAGCCCTTTCATTTAAAAAGGGCTGCCATGTCTCCTGAAACCCAGGAAAAAGGTCCGTGGATCATTTCAGAAATCGGAGTCCACATGGGAACTGCAGGGGCAGTGCGGTCCCCAGTGAAGGTGCGATTTCGAATTTATGCAGCGTGCCATTAGGGTTCATGGCACCCACACGTACCTCCTGCCTTTTCAGTGTGCAGGTGGTAGCAGATAAAGAAATGGATGCGGACCTGTAGTGGGAACCACCTGGCCAAGTTTAAACCTAGCCTAAGAACTCCTGCTTTCTAGCTCCCTTGTCACCTCCTCCCATGCTCACCTCCACGACTTCTCCAGACCCTGCACCTTGAAAAACAGGTGATCATTGAGAGGTACTTATATAGCACCACAACACAGCACTTTTAAGGTCCCTTTCATACATACACATACTAGGGTCAATTTAGACAGGAACCAATTAACCTACCAGCATGTCTTTGGAGGGAGAAAACTGGAGAACCCGGAGGAAACCCTTGCAGGCATAGGGAGCACATGCAAACTCCAGGCAGGTAGTGTCGTGGTCGGGATTCAAACCTACAGCCGTAGTGCTGGTGGGTTGAAGTACTAACCACTTAGCCACTGTGCTGTACTTTTTCAAATGCACCTTATATTGTCCTCTCCTCACTGCCCTGCTGATAGCAGGACATACCGAGTGATGGATGCGCAGCCCCAAAAACTCAAAAATGATCACTCTGTGCTTCATTCTCTACCCACACATACGCACCCCTCTCTCTGTTACTCATGCGGAATGCTATGCTGGGAGAGAGAGGACTGTTTATGTGTGGGTATGGAATGAAGCCAGGAGTACTGTTTTTTGTTTCTGTGGATGCACATCCAACACTTCATGCATCCTGATACCTGCAGGACGAAGAGGGGAGGACAATGTAATGAGCATCTCAAAAAGTAAGCATTCATTTACAAAACTGAGCACGGCATGTTCATGCATTGAGGACATTGTACGGCATAGGGAGTTTTTTTAGGCAAAAGTAAGTAAAGGGTGAACCAATCCCTTGTGTCGCCCGACATGAGAAATTCCATTGAAGTGAATGAGAGCCGTCTTAATGTACATTACTGAAGTTGCTCAGACTTCAGAAAAGGTTCCTGTACTACTTCAAGGTGACTTCTAGGCAACTTGTAACAATAGATTTTAATGGAAGTTGTCGTCATGTCAGGAACAGGAAATGTGGAAATATTTATAGAGGAAATGCTGCCCTATCTGGATGTTGGCTTGAGTGCCTTAATGCAATGACACTAAATAAAAAATGTGGTGATGTGCAAACAAAGTTTTTTTTTTTTACCATAGAACATGTGATCACAGCATCACAAACCTTATAATCCACATATGTATTGATATGTATAAAGTGCCTCTGTGCTTTTCCATGGTCGTATGGGACGTGATCAGTGCTAGCGGCTGTCCTGATAGGAGGTGTTGCATATTTCCTGATTTTGGGTAGCTTGCAAGATTTCCTGATTTTAGGAAATGTGGAAAGTTATTGTAAAGCTGCATTTGCAGGGTCTTTAATTTTTATCACCATGTCTCTGGTAAAGATATTGAGGAAATAAATCAATATGTGATTTTTGTTTTTTTAAAACTGCTCGCAAGCCTCATTATCCATCAGCTCAGTGTGATGGAAAGGCTGCACACAACCTGTGTCACACTGCCATCTAGTGTCTGAGACTAGTTCAACGTTTCATCGCCCAATGCTTCTCTATTAGTCCAGTAAGGGTTTATTTGTCATTTTTTCCCATGAATACAATGTATGTAATGCACATATAGTGACCGCACATGAACCAGAACCAGCATCTGGTTTAGATCTGTACGTGATCGTAAGTGTGGGAATCTCAAACTGTTCCCTGACATGCAGCCTGGGGAATTTATTAAACAATCTGTACATTCCAGTAAGTCATGTTCCTTTCTGATTTCATTTACTCGTTGTCTAAAAATAACTCTCCAGAATTATATTTTTAGAATGCACAATACATTTGATATGACATTTAAATGTTTACTGAAATGTGAATTCATGTTGGTGTTGAGTGCAGAGTGGTTCTTAATTACATTTACTTTTTTAGGCTCACAGCAAACCAACAACAGTCCATCAGCAGTCTGCTTTCATTATATAGACTCATAATCTGATGCAAGGTCCCCTAACTAAGTCTAATTACAGATGTAGTTTGGACTTGTGTCTTTTTTCAATCTCATCTACTATGTATCTATGTACACTTTGCGCACCTAATGGCACTTAAACCGCCCTATAAAAAATATACATATATTCAATATGTTGTATATCATTTCTTATGATATCCTTACAGAATTTTGTCATGACTAGTGAGGTCACTTTAGACCATTTAGACTTGTACTATAGTGATGTCACTAGTTTTTTTTGGAGGGGGGGGTCATATTGTAAATGAAAGCCTCCTCTTCTCTGTAAACGAAGAAATTGTACAGTAGAATTATGAAATTATTTGAACTTGGCTGGGCAGAAATTGTGCAACCACAATCGGGCTTCTGTTGGGAATGAGGGCTACTCTCAAATCCCACTAGGGAGGGAGGAATGGGGCTTCTTCTTATTTGCAGAGGTTTTGCATGGATCATTGGATCTTGTTCATAAACGCCATACTCCATATGACAGTGTAAACCATGTCATATATAGCAGGTATACTGTGACCATTTCAGAAAATAATTTTGATAGATGGATAGCAAGATTTACCAATTTTCAAGAGAACAGGGTATTGTGCTCTCAAACCCTCTCCTGCCAGCCACTATCAGACATCATTTCCAATGCTTGCCAGGCATGAAGCAGATCACCTTCATCCCTTTAGTCTTTGATCCTTTTTAATTCAAACACTGTTAATGGAAAGATGTGCAACCAATTTTCAGCCTACATTGGGAATATATGGGGTGGAAATATACTGGGCAGAATTGGGATGATGACAGATAGGTAATTGTTGGGAAGGAGATGTGTATATCTGTGCCTCTTGTGGTGGAAAACCTGTACTGAAGAAATGTTTTCTGCCAGTTCTGATTTCTCCTTCTGAAAAATCCTAGCTACCTGGCTGTCCCACTAATTCAGTGGCTTTAGAGAGAAAGAGAAAAAAGCTGAGAAAATTCCCCCCAACTAGTCTACTTACCAACCGAATTAACCTGTCTAACAGTATGCGTTAAAAACAGGGGTTTAGTTAGCACACATTTGAAAATGCATGCATAAGCTGCAGGGCCCCTTCACAGCGCCTTGTATTACCTGCAATTCTAACCCTTGTAAATTTGAGTCTCCACAGTCAAAGCATATATGTTCTAATGGATAGATGGGGGGCAGGTGGGCCTGGAGGTAGCCCAGTCCAGGCTTTAAAGAGGAACATTACCCTATGTTTTTCCTAGTCTTTGGTAACTGTTCCTGTAAATATGAAAAAACAATTTCATGGAACGATGTCTTGTGCAGACTTTCTACAGGTTTGAAAAGAGCAGCATGCCTGCACAAGTGCAAGCTCCCTCCACATGTGCAGATTTCAGTGCATCTATGATAGTATCTATAGACAGACAAAGACCTGGCGCATGCACAGGGGGAGCTCCTTGTTTGCACATGAGCAAGACTCTTAAGCCGCGTACACACGATCGGTCCATCCGATGAGAACTGTCCGACGGACCATTTTTATCGGTTTACCGATGAAGCTGACTGATGGACTGATGTGCCTACACACCATCAGTTAAAAAAACGATTGTATCAGTACGCGGTGACGTTTACGTGCTTTAACACAACGACGTGCTGAAAAAAACGAAGTTCAATGCTTCCAAGCATGTGTCGACTTGATTCTGAGCATGCGCGGCCTTTTAACTGATGCTTTTGCATACTAACGATCGCTTTTGACCTATCGGTTAGCCGTCTAGCGGTTCAATTTTAAAGCAAGCCCTCTGTTTTTTGACCGAAGGATAACGGACCGATGGGGCCTACACATGATCGGTTTGAACCGATCGTGTGTACGCGGCCTTACTGAAATGCTGCTTCTTGGGATGTGACCTAGCCATTTTTGGAGGCAGCAAGGTGGATGGGCATATCAAGAAGTATATCCATGCCAAGAAAAAAAATAAAAACTCGAATGCCCTGTACACGCGATCGGTTCGTCCGATCGGTTAAAAATCTGAGTGTGTCCAATGCAGTGACATAAAACACAACGGCGTGCTGAGAATGAAGTTCAATGTTTCCTTGCATGTGTCGACTTGATTCGGAGAATGCGTGGATTTTTGACTGATGGATTTCCCCACAGATGATCGTTTTTTTTCTATCGTTTTTTTAACCATACGCAAATTTTAAAAAACTGATGGGGCCCACACACGATCGGTTCGTCCGATGAAAGCGGTCCATCGGTCCATTTTCTTCAGATGAACTGATCGTGTGTACAGGGCATAACCGTTTCCCCATTCTTTCCAAAACAAAAAAGTGTTGCATTTATACTCTATGGGCCAGATTCAGGAAAGGTTACGCTGGCGGATCGAGTGATCCGCCAGCCTAACTGTGGCTTTGAGCCGGCGTTTCTGTTTTCTGTAACCAGAAAACAAGAAACGCCGGGTTGAAGTTCTGATGCGAGCAGCGTAACTGAGTTTCGCCATCGCATCGTTACTTCAACTTAAAAATGGCGCCGGGGGCGTTCCCGCCGATTTACGCTCAAAAAATATGTTAATGAGCGGAAATCGGCAATTCACGATCGAAATCCGGCGCGACGCAATGACGATACGACGTTTCCGGACGGGATACGCGGCGCATAGATATACCTACATGGGGTTGGAGTATCCTATGTTAGGTATAGGCGTCGTCATCGCGTCGGGAAAAAAAAAAAAAACGTCGCTTGCGTAAAACGGTCATGAATGGGAATGTGACGTCATTGACGTTCATTCACAGATTTTGGAGCATGCGCACGGGGATGTTTTGACACTCGACGCATGCGCAGTACGTTGGCGGCGGGATCGCGCGTAGTTAGCATACTACACGCCCCGTACCCGCTACATTTGAATTCCGCCCGCTCATTTGTGATGCGCTGCCGCAACTTTAGGAGCAAGTGCTTCGTGAATGACAGCACTTGCTCCTAAAATTTCGGCAGCGCAACGCAAATCAGAAGCGTTACTCCAGAGCAAAGATGCTCTGGAATACGTGAATCTGGCCCTATTACTTTAATTATAGACCTGAAACATATATGCAAAGTTGTGACTTTCCCATGACTTTCTGATGTGAATGCTTGCCCCAGATCAGTGACTCAGTTTAGTGAAGACAGAGCCTGACGATTGATGACTATTCGAAGGCAGGCCATTGACGGTGCAAATTTCTTTCCTGCAGCCACGGACCATTTTCCCATCAACGCAGACAATGCTGACAGAGGAATCACTCCTAGGGTGACCACGTATCCTGGGACAGTTTGCAGGTCTGTCCCGGGCACCTTAATTCCAGGACAGTACAGTGTCCCAGAACGAAACTGACACAACCACCGCCAGGCCAATCTGATGCCCCCAAAAAAGGCTGCCACATCACCATTTTACTCACTGACAGCACTTGTCCTGGCTGGGAATGCCTGGAGGAGCACAATCCCACCCCCTGCTTGTGATTGGAGAAATCATAAATCCCACCTCTTGTATCCAATCACTTTGCTTTGATTCGTTACAGCACAAGCTGATTTTTGGGAAGGGAGGGTGTCCTTGAATGGTAGTTTAAAAATGTGGTCACCCTAATCCCTTCCCACCGAGAGAAGACAGTGATTATTGCTAACGGTTATAGCAGCCATTAGCAAAAACTGCAAGTGAATCCGGCAGGTTGATTGTACCCAAGTTGATCGATCAACTTGGTATATTTAGCCTGCCCAAATATGGTTCAAATCTCAGCCAAAGCTGCAGGGGAGAGGAGGGAGCATCGACAATGGATGGGTCATTGAAGCCTATGGGTAACGTCACAACTCCAAGCTTTACATTGTCATAGCGCTCTCTCCTCTCACCTGGACTGCCACTAGCTGATACGAGGGATCACAGGACCAGACCAGAGCGGTAAGAAAGGTAAGTATATACATCCGTCTTAAACAGATTACTTAGCATTGGTGTTAGGAGGGGGTAGGGCAGGGGTCGACAATATCCGCGCGCCTGGCAAGTCCGCGAAGCCGCGGCCTGAATTACCGGCTGCCACGGGCCCGCTGCGATGTAGGTGGGGGAGCACGGAGGCACAGGATCCTGTGTCTCCCCCGGGTCCGCGACGGCCAGTAATCGAGGCCGCGGCTTTGCGGCCTTGTGAAGTCCCTTCTGTGTCCTTCTGTGAGCTGGCGCCATCTGGTGGTGGCCGTTGACATTACAAGTTAAACAGCAATTCTAATGTCATTTTTCACTATTTTCACTGCCATCTCCTTCCCTATAATTAGAACCCCCAAACATTATATATATTTTTTATTCTAACACCCTAGAGAATAAAATGGCGATCGTTGCAATACTTTGTGTCACGCTGTATTTGCGCAGCGGTCTTACAAGCGCACTTTTTTGGGGAAAAAAATGTAAAAAAATTAATTAAAAAATAAAACAGTAAAGTTATCCCAAATTTGTTTTATATTGTGAAAGATAATGTTACGCCGAGTAAATTGATACCCAACATGTCACGCTTCAAAATTTTGTCCACTAGTGGAATGGCGTCAAACTTTTACCCTTTAAAATCTCCATAGGCGACATTTAAATAAATCTACAAGTTGCACGTTTTGATTTACAGAGGAGGTTTAGAGCTAGAATTATTGCTCTTGCTCTAACGATCGCGGCGATACATCACTTGTGGTTTGAATACCGTTTCGGGGCGCGTTTTCTGGCTCCTAACTTTTTTAGCTGGCTCCTAGATTCCAAGCAAATTTGTCAAGCCCTGGGGTAGGTGACAGTTCTAGACAGGTGTATAGCCGGAATTCCACTTTAAGCTGATGATTCCTCCATCCTTACAAACAAGGTACATAGAGAAATTTTCCCCCCACCGGGCCATTGGGACTCTCCACTGTCAGAATATCTGTTCAACCAAAGTCAATATAACAATGGACTTCTGTCATACAGGAAAGACCTGCACATAGATTACAATTTGGACATTTCATGCTGAACCAGTCAAATTTCAGTCCCTCTGTGGTCAGCATTAGAGCAGCATCCATGTTTGTTTAGGTACAGGTTTCTTCTAATGTCAATAGCACTATGTGAATGTCATCAGCACAGATTTTCTTACAACCTGTCCTTATACTTGGGGTCATGTAATTGCAGACTTTTTTTTAACCGCTTCAATACTAGGCTTTTATACCACCTCCATACCGGGCCTATTCTGACACTTCTCTCCTACATGTAATAATCATCATTCTTTTGCTAGAAAATTACACAGTACCCCCAAACATTATATATGTTTTTTTTAGCAGACACCCTAGGGAATAAAATGACGGTCATTCCAAAGTTTTATCTTGCACGGTATTTACGCAATTATTTTTCAAACGCTTTTTTTTGTAAAAAAAATTGTTTTATGAATTAAAAAAACAACAAAACACTAAAGTTAGCCCAATTTTTTTGTATTATGTGAAAGATTATGTTACACCGAGTAAATAGAGACCCAACATGTCACGCTTTAATTATGCGCACACTCATGGAATGGCGCCAAACTTCGGTACTTAAAAATCTCCCTAGGCAACGCTTTATTTATTTTTTACAGGTTACAGTTTAGATTTACAGAGGAGATCTAGTGCTAGATTAGTTGCTGGCACTCTAACGCACGCGGCGATACCTCACATGTGTGGTTTAAACGGCGTTTACATATGTCGGCGGGACTTGCGTGTGCGTTCGCTTCTGCACGCGAGCTATCGGGGACAGGGGCGTTTTCATTTTTTTTTTATCTTTTATTATTTTTTTTTACTTATATTTTATTTATTTTTACACTTTTTTTCATTTATTTTTTTTTTTTTTCCACTTTTATTCCTATTACAAGGAATGTAAACATCCCTTGTAATAGGAAATGTGTGTGACAGGTCCTCTTTATGGAGAGATGTGGGGTCAATAAGACCTCACATCTCACCTCCAGGCTGGAAACCATGAGATCGGTGAAAAAAAATTCACCGATCTCATGAATGGTGACTTACAGCCGCAATCGCGGCTTTGTTTACATACGGGGACCCGGGCGTGACGTCATCAGATCGCGCCCGGGTCCTCCGACGGTCATAGAGATAATTGGTGACCATCTGGTCACCAGTCATCTCTATGCTTCCTGCCGCCGCCGACGATTCGTTCTCCGGGCCCCCGAAGGTACAGGTAAGCCCGGAGAAGCACCGGATGGCGGCGGGAGGGGGGGGATGTCCCCTCCCGCGGCCTGTAAGAACGATCAAGCGGCGGAACCGCCGCTATGATCGTTCTTACTTTGTGCAGAATCGCCGGCTGAAGAGATGGATATCTGGATGATGCCTCTGGCTGCAGGCATCGTCCAGATATTCGCCTGCAATACCCAGGCCGTCAATTGACGGCCACTTAGGATGGTAAATCCCATCCCAGGCCGTCAATTGTCTATGGCTGGGTATTGAAGTGGTTAATTCAAAATGAAGACCATAAACATAAATCAGCTGACGTGTAAAATGTAAAGTTTGCTAAAAATAGTTTGTCATACATATTTATCAGGCAATAGATCCATCAGGCCATTTTATTTTAATCTCATGGTTTCCTGTTTGTGTGAATGCTCAGAATCTGGCTTTGTTCTCTTTGCATGAATTTTGGTTCCAAGTCATAAAATGTGTGTGTGTGTGTGTGTATATCTGTGAACTGTGCCAGTCATGCTCATTATTCTTTATTGGCCCGTTTCCTCCAGATGGCAAATATCTGACATCTGAATGGCCACTGTGTCCGCTTATGAACTGCCGCATTATATAGCATATGTCATTTCTGTATTTTTAACTTATATGAACTGTTCCTCTGTCTGTCACTTTATTTGCAGCATAGAGGAAGCCAGCATTCAGCATATTTCTTATCTGCAAATGTCCAGTGGAATTTCCAGCAGCGATCCAACACTTCATGTGAGCAGATTTGTGCAGTAATAGCCTTCTTTTCTAGTATAGTTTCAAACAGTAAGTTCTGGACCCGTTTTAAAATAGGAAGTCACTTTAGTCAGTAACAGGTTTTGATATAGACTCAGTAGCTAAAATGTTAACAGGTCATTGTAGTAACTCATGGATCAATGTATCTAAAATAGCACATGCATTCTGATGGATAGGTGAGGACAGATGGACTGAAGGGGAGCCCACCCCTTCTTAACCTCCCTGGCGGTATGATTCCGTCTGGAATTACGTACCAAAAGCGGTACAATTATTTTGCATGGAAATTCTGCGTTTTATACTGTAGGCCTGCAATTTTTAGGAATAACTCACTTAAATTTGTCCAAACCAGAGTCTAGTAGACATCCCGGGTATGATAAAGTTTGAAACACAAAATCATAAAATTATAATATAATAAATAACTATAAATAATAATAACAAATAATAATGTAATTATAATAAAAATTATTCACTAATGTAATCAAATCAAAATCACTGAAATTTGCTCAGTTGCAGAATTGTCGCTGTCATTACTTTTATTTTTTTATGACGAATTTCCCCACAAATCGCTATCGCTCAATAAGTGATTATCATTTATTATCGCTGTTTTCTAGCTGCTCTAAAATCACTTTTGACATAAAGGGACACTTTTGGTTGCTATGGACAATCTACAGTTTGCAGGCACAAAAAAAATGTTTTTATTATGTAAAAGAACATGCAGGGCACTGGGCAGACCACTAGGGACAAGGGGGGTGTGTACTTTTTACATACAGTACTGTAATCTATAAGATTACAGTATTCTGTATGTAAGGTGTTTGTTTACTTTTTTGAATTTGCCGCCGGTCTCCGCCCCCGTGCGCCGTTACGTTGCAGGGAACTGAGATCGGCGGCGCGCGGGCACTGTGTGAGTCGAATGGAGGACGCCACTCCCTCACACAGCGGGGATGCATCGCTGGATCCAGGGACAAGGTAAGTACAGTATACCCAGCCTGGATACAAGGTAAGCCAGCGCGCTGCAGGCTCTGCATATTCACCCCGAGCGCGACTCTGGGATATCGATTTTTACATAAAAAATCCACCCGAGTCGCGCTCGGGGATACCGGCAGGGGGGTTAAAGGTACAGGAGCACACCGAGCACCCGGCAGGTAGCTCAATGGCTGCACAGGTGTCAGTGTGTTGCCTGATCAATACACACAACAGTGAAACAAAAAATATGCCACTGCCCCATCTATAGCTGGCCATAGCAGTAAGCAGCATTGGAAAGCTACATAAGATATAAACAGGGCCATTAATAAATTCATGGAGAAAAAACAAGCTTACTTACCGACCAGCTCGCAGACAACCAATTAAACCGGTTAACAGTATGCGTTAAAAACAGGGGTTTAGTCTGCATGCAGGACATCATAAGGATTTTGAGTTTTGACCAAGTGTAAAATACCTCATTATTATATAAAAAAAAAAAAAAAACATACCCATATTTTATATTTAATGATGTCATAACTGGGCATATAGTGCTCTATTACCCTTGATCACAGATGCAAACACGATTTGCCCTAAGCCCCCAGTCTAGCATATAGTGATCTCCTCATTGCATGGGTCTGATTTTTTTTCATTATGAGATTGCAGCCTTTACTTTCTCTTTCTGGGGTAAGATCATAGGAGACCATCCATCCTGTACAGCCCTCTTCTTTTCTGATAGAAATTAACTTCTACTTTCTAGGCCTCATTCATGCTCATAGGCACACATGAACGGGAAGATCTTAGGACCATATTGTATTGATAATATTCTCTACATCAAGCTCAGAAGCAAAATTATGGACATTATTTAGAAGTTGTAGGTGAAAATTCTGCCTTGCAATGGGGCTGTATTCGCAATGTAATGGTTAACTGCCCCTTTAGGTTTATGGGGCATGGAAAAGTAGATTTACTTACACCAGCCCTCAAAATTTCCACTCGCCTACTAGCATTTGGCGAGTGGATTTAAGCTGGGGGCGAGTGATGACAGGGCTGCATGACCAATCTCCCTCCAATCTGTGCCTACACTTAGAGTCCCGATGAGATTGGCGGCCGAAGAGGAAAGATGCATGCTCTGGAAAAGTAGTCTAGTGAGCCGCGAAAAGGAAGAGCAGTACACAGGTGCTCTCCTTACAATTCTCATTAAGCCATGCGACCTAACAGTATGACCTCTCTGAGCCAACCCCCCCTCCCCCGACCAATGTAGCTGGAGAGCAGAAAGTAATTAGTGAGGTGGAAGATTGCGAAAATTACCACTCCGGAGCAGCGCTCACTGAAAGTTGCCCTGACATGAGAGCGGCAGCCTTCCAGTTTGTGCAGTTTTCTTCTCCTTGTGCTCTGTGTAAGTGTCCAACAGTTTAGCCTGAGCACTGTGAACAGACTGGTCTCAATGTGTGCTGTGTCAGTGTGCGCTGTGCTATGCTGTCAATGGCTGTGCAGTTCTGTGGATCTCAGCGCTGGATTGTATTCCCTCCCGCTGTGCTGCAGCTCCTATCCTCACTGCCAGCCTGAATAAAAGGGGGAAGTGGGAACATGCAATCATGGAGCCGCACACACAGGTTCCTGATGATGAGATGAATGGGAGAGAGAGAGAGAGGATGGATGTGAGTTGCAGAGGAGACAGCAAGAGAATGGGGAAGAGACCCAGTTCTAGTGCCCTGTCCCTCTGGTCTGCCCCCAGTAGGGGTGTTGAAATTAATCGTAGCATCGGTGAATCGCGATTCGACCACTCACGATGCGATTCCGATGCTACGACTTACATTAATCGATTTTTGATGACGTCACTTGCGCGCCGCTTCCCCCCCCCCCTCCCGAGTTTGATTTTTCATCCGAAAAAAAAAAAGCTGTGGGCGTTAGCCGCACCTCTTTCCCGCCCCCCGCTGGTGCTGCCGAAGAAGCCGTGGGTGTAAGCAGCGCCTCGTTTCCCGCCCCCCCCCCCGCTGATTCGGCCGAAGAAGCCATGGGCGTGTTAGCCTTCCCTCCTTTCCCGCCCCCCGCTGACGGCATTCCCAGCCGCCCGTCACCACGTGGAACGAGTGTCCCCAATTCCTGAAGTGATGCCCCGGTCCCGACTCCCGAGAGCCTTCCTCCTTGGCTCACCTTACACTGTGCACACTGCACAGGCTGCTGTAGAAGCCCCGAGACGGCTGAGGACTGCAGGCAGCAGAACACTGACAGACATCATCATCAGGTACTTACTTGGGGGATGCACACTGGCAGTAATTGATGGCACACTGGCAGCAATTGATGGCACACTGGCAGAAATTGATGGCACACTGGCGGCACACTGGCAGCAATTGATGGCACACTGGCAGCAATTGATGGCACAATTGATGGCACACTGGCAGCAATTGGTGGCACACTGGCAGCAATTGGTGGCACACTGCCAGCAATTGATGGCACACTGGCGGCACACTGGCAGCAATTGATGGCACAATTGGTGTCACACTGGCAGCAATTGGTGGCACACTGGCGGCACACTGGCAGCAATTGATGGCACAATTGGTGGCACACTGGCAGCAATTGGTGGCACACTGGCAGCACACTGGCAGCAATTGATGGCACACTGGCAGCAATTGATGGCACACTGGCAGCAATTGATGGCACACTGGCAGCAATTGATGGCAGCAATTGATGGCACACTGGCAGCAATTGATGGCACACTGGCAGCAATTGATGGCACACTGGTAGCAATTGATGGCACACTGGTAGCAATTGATGGCACACTGGCAGCAATTGATGGCACACTGGCAGCAATTGATGGCACACTGGCAGCAATTGATGACAGCAATTGATGGCACACTGGCAGCAATTGATGACAGCAATTGATGGCACACTGGCAGCAATTGATGGCACACTGGCAGCAATTGATGGCACACTGGCGGCACACTGGTAGCAATTGATGGCATACTGGCAGCAATTGATGGCACACTGGCAGCAATTGATGGCACACTGGCAGCAATTGATGACAGCAATTGATGGCACACTGGCAGCAATTGATGGCACACTGGCAGCAATTGATGGCACACTGGCAGCAATTGATGGCACACTGGCGGCACACTGGCAGCAATTGATGGCACACTGGCAGCAATTGATGGCACACTGGCAGCAATTGATGGCACACTGGCAGCAATTGATGGCACACTGGCAGCAATTGATGGCACACTGGCAGCAATTGATGGCACACTGGCGGCACACTGGTAGCAATTGATGGCACACTGGTAGCAATTGATGGCACACTGGCAGCAATTGATGGCACACTGGCAGCAATTGATGGCACACTGGCAGCAATTGATGGCACACTGGCAGCAATTGATGGCAAACTGGTTTATGTATGTCTTAGTGATTGATTAACATCGCAACTTCATTGATTTAAAAATTGATACCCTTTTTTTTTTTTTTTTTGATTTTTGCTTTTGCTCATCACTGCCACACACATGCAGCCATGCATTGCATGTGTGGGGCAGTAATGAGAAAAACTAAAAATCATACAAAAAAAGGTATCAATTAAGTTTTGATGTGAATCAATCACTAAGACAATAAGACATACATAAACCATAATTTATGACACGGCATACATTGTTGTTTGGTAGGACTTTATGGGGACAATGTCCGCAGTCTCTGATCCTCTCTAGTATCATTGTCTGCAGTCTCTGTCCATCTCTTGTAGTATTTCGGGGTCAGTCTGGAGCTCCTCTTTAAGTTGTCTGCTGTGTTTACAGTTTGCTACATGCAGAGAATTTTTTTTAAGAACAGATGAAAACCGTGCGCAGTAATCTTGATGCATCGTGATGCATCGCGGAATCGAATCGAATCGAATCGTGGACTTGATAATCGTAATCGCATCGAATCGTGAGACCGGTGAAGATGCGCAGCCCTAGCCCCCAGTGGCCTGTCCCTCTGGTCTGCCCCCAGTGGCCTGTCCCTCTGGTCTGCCCCCAGTGGCCATTCCCCCTGGTCTGCCCCCAGTGGCCTGTCCCTCTGGTCTGTCCCCAGTGCCCTGTCCCTCTGGTTTGCCCCCAGTGCCCTGTCCCATTTTGTTAAAGTTGTTGTTGGTAATATTTAATTTTGTAACTTGATTCTGCATAAAACATTGTCATTCCACGAGGGCGTGTTTACAGGTGCAATTAGGCACAGGGCAGTGTATGAATTAGGTGGGGCAACTGGTGGCGAGTAACTCTTGAGGCCTGGCTAGTAGCTCAGGACTTGAAATTTTGAGCCCTGACTTACACCATCCTCTGCTGCTGCAGACTCTTCCATGCTGCTATGCCAGTCCCTGCAGCCTCTCTTTCCCAATGCTCCAGCGGTCTAAGGTCCTGATATCAATACCAACTGCATTGAACATGAGGACACCAAGGGAAAGTCCACCGCAATGCCAGCTGTCTGCCAGGAAAGCAGAGAATTGGGTGAGAAAAATTGCTTTTACCACCTCCTAGGCTTAACCACTTAAGGACCGCCTCCTGCACATATACATCGGCAGAATGGCACGGCTGGGCACATGCACGTACAGGCGCCGCCGTGGGTCGCGGGCGTGCGGCCGAGGCACGCTCCCGCGACCCGCTCCAAAGCTCCGGGACCCAGACTGCGGGATTTGCGGACCCGATCGCCGCTGGAGTGCAGTGATCGGTCCCCGAAGCTGAAGAACGGGGAGAGCCGTGTGTAAACACGGCTTCCCTGTTCTTCACTGTGGCAGCGTCATTGATCGCGTCATTCCCTTTTTTAGGGAGACACAATCGATGACGTCACATTTACAGCCACACCCCCCTACAGTTGTAAACACGTTAGGTCACACATAACCCCATCAGCGCCCCCTGTGGTTAACTCCCAAACTGCAACTGTCATTTCCACAGTAAACAATGCATTTTGAATGCATTTTTTGCTGTGAAAATGACAATGGTCATGTATATATATATATATATATATATATATATATATATATATATATATATATATATATATATATATATATATATATATATAAATAAATAAATAACACACACATCCCTGTTCTGTGAGGAGAGGCAGATCATGAGTGCCTCCAAGCTGGGAACCACGATCTGTCATCTCCTCTAGTCAGTCCTCTTCCCCCACAGTTAGAACTCACACTTGGGAACACAGTTAACCCCTTGATCGCCACTAGTGTTAACCCCTTCTCTGCCAGTGACATTTACACAGTAATCAGTGCATTTTTATAGCACTGATCGCTGCATAAATGCCAATGGTCCCAAAAATGTGTCAAAATTGTCCAAAGTGTCCGTCATAATGTCGCAGTCACGGAAAAAAAGTGATCGCCGCCATTAGTAGTAAAAAAAATTTTTTTTTTATAAAAATGCAATAAAACTATCCCCTATTTTGTAAACGCTATACATTTTGCGCAAACCAACCGATAAACGCTTATTGCGATTTTTTTTGTTGCCAAGAGTAGGTAGAAGAATACGTATCGGCCTAAACTGAGGAAAAAAAAATTGATTTTTTTTTTTAAATTGTTGCTCTTTTTGTTTATAGCGCAAAAAATTAAAACCGCAGAGGTGATCAAATACCACCAAAAGAAAGCTCTATTTGTGGGGAAAAAAGGACGCCAATTTTGTTTGGGAGCCACATCGCACAACCGCGCAATTGTCAGTTAAAGCAACGCAGTGCCGAATTGCAAAAAGGGGCAAGGTTCTTTAGCTGCATTTTGGTTCCACCATGGAGAAAAAAATTCTTCCAAAAATCTAAAAAAAATTAAATGAAAAAAAAAAAGGGTTTTACTTACCCTAAATAGCTGTTGCTATGCGGAAGTCCCGAATCTGCCTCTTCATCTTCCGCGGTCGATTCTCTTCCTCCTCCTACACTCTGTGTATTCTTGTGAATGGGGCGCGCTGCATTCTGGGAACTGTGTGTATCCCAGAAAGCAGCCGGACCATTCACAAAGCGCCACGCTGCTCGCACATGCGCAGTAGGAAATGGGCAGTGAAGCCGCATGGCTTCACTGCCTGTTTCCCTTACTGTGGATGGCGGCGCCAGGAGCTGCCAGGATCGAGGATCAGCCTCGGCGGGGGCTGACATCGCTGGCGACTAGGATAGGTAAGTGTCCTTATTAAAAGTCAGCAGCTACAGTGTTTTAATTTTTTTTTTTTTTTTTTTTTTTTACCGGACCTCCTCTTTAAGTGGTTAAACACCAGTTAATTCTTGCAGTGTTGGTGCAGCTCACTGTAAGGAACAATTTTCAAGTTTTTCATACATGAGGGTTAGGACCTTACCAGATTTTCATTGCTTTTTGTGCCCCTGGTTAGATTACCATTCATATTATCTTATGTCTGACACCTGACATCACTTGGGCACATTTTTTTATGGGTCACACAAACAGCAAGTTCCAATTTTCCATCACTTTTTTTTGTATTGCTGTTGGTGTTCTCATTGTAAAGCTTACCTCACTTCCTGTTCTGATATTTGAAAAATAGGTGAGGGTATGGCATTAAAAACTTTACAAAAAGGTCCTAAAATCCCAATAATAATAATGAAAGTGTTCCCTAGAGCAATGATTCTCAACCCCGTCCTCAAGTACCCTCAACAGGCCATGTTTGCAGTTTTCCCTTTATCTTGCACAGGTGCTTTAAGGGCTTGGTATTTTGGACAGCTATTTTATCTTAGGCCTCTTACACACGATCAAATCTGTCTGCTGGAAACGGTCGGCCCGACCGTCCCAGCAAACAGATTCGACCGTGTGTACGGGCGAGCCGACGGATTTGGCCACCCGACAGATTTCAAAGCATGCTTTGAAATCTGTCGGCTGGGAACCCGTCCGCCCGACATGTCTGCTGGTTAGTATGCTAACCAGCAGACATGTCTTCTCGCACACGCGCCGAATGATTTCGACGCATGCATGGAAGTGTTTTACTTCCTGGTGCGGTGACGTGGCGGCGTCAACGTCACCGACACGTCAGCGCGCTGTCTGCTGGCGGGGATTTTGGTTTGCTTGTGTGTACACGCGAGCAAACCAAAATGCCAGCAGACAGATTTGTTCAAATCGGTCGGACAGACCGTTTTGAACAAATCGATTGCCTCGTGTGTACGAGGCCTAAGAGAAATTCCCAAAACATGGCCTGTCAGGGATACCTGAGGACAGGGTTGAGAACCACTGCCCTAATGCATATCTTTAATGGACACTCTCCATTTACAGCCAAACTCCTATGTAGAGCTGCACGATTAATCAAGATAAGATCGCAATCTTGATTCACCCCCCCCCCCCCCTGATCTCCAGGCTGGATGGCCCACAATTTTCTTCTCTCACCACGTAACACAAATGGCGCCGATTGATTCTGCTTTTTTCATAGGAGTTATATGGTCTTTAACATTTATAGACATATCACTGGTCTGTTTTTTATACATTCATATTTTCAGATATATCGCAGGTTTATTTATTTATTTGGGGGGGTTCTGGTATTCAGTTTTTGAGAATCGTGAGAGAATCGAGATCTTTAGTCTAAGCAAAAGAATTGTGATTCTCATTTTGGGGGGGTTCTGGCATTCAGTTTTTGAGAATCGTGAGAGAATCGAAATCTTTAGTCTAAGCAAAAGAATCGTGATTCTCATTTTGCCCAGAATCCTGCAGCTCTACTCCCATGTAAAAAGCCCTAGAATCCCCTAGATTTTCTGTATTCTCAAGAGTAGGGAAGGCATGAAGAAGAAGGCCTCTTAGAGGATCCGTTAATGCATCAGTCTTCAGCTCGAGTCTGAGAGGAGTGAATGCAGATCAGAACAGTATTGCTGACTGTAACTTTAATCAGACTCCCAAAAATATGTCAAAGAGGTGCTAGGACTTCAAAGCTTGCTCTGGTATGGCTGTTTACATAAAACGAGGCTCCCCTTCAGTGGGTACCCAGAAATAACTCAAGACATGTACAAACATCACAAGAAAAGAAAAAGGAGGGCCCACTGACCTAGTGCATTATCACTTAAGGGGATTTTATTGAATAGATTAAAACAATAGATTAGATAGATAAAAATCCCTTTAAGTGATAATTCACTAGGTCGGTGCGCCCTCCTTTTTCTTTTCTTTTATAGCTTTATGAATTCCCATGATTCTGAGAAGGGCTGCAAGACACTAGACTTTACACTGAGATTGGATGACATTGCCCTATAGCAGGGAAACACCACCAGAGCGCAGGAGAATTTTTTGTGTGCAAACATCACAAGAGCCATACCAATGGTGGAAGAGTACAAAGTTCCTTAATGCAGAAAAAAATAGACTTTTCTTGCACACAAACGCAATGTTTTGGTAAAATATAAAAGATGATGTTATGTCAAGTAAATGGATACCTAACGTGACATTTTAACCCCTGGGTGCCAGCAGCTCCTGGCCCTTTAATGGGTTTCAGATGCTAGGAGGTGGGGTAGGGTTTATGATCATGTGACTGCGGTGATTGGCTGACGGTGGTCATGTGATTGGAAAGCTCCTGATTACAAGCAGTGATTGGGAGCTTTCCATAAGCCATTGGTAACTGTACAGGGAGCAGTGCTATCAACACCAAGACATTCAAATTGCGTACACCTGTGAAACGGTTCCAAACTACAGTACCTAAAAATCTCCATAGGCAACATTTTACCGGTTACCCATTTACACAGTAGGTCTGGTGCTAGAATTATTATTATCGCTATAACGTTCACTGCAATACCCCACATGTATGGTATAAACACTGTTAACATATGCGGGCGCATCCTAGGTATGTGCTTGCCTTTGTGCGCCGGCTGTCACAAAAAAGTTAAACTTTCCTTCTGATAGCAATATGCAGTGACAGGTACTTTTTTTTTTTAAGAGATCAGTCTCTTCTGCCCTTACAAGCTTCTGCTCACACCAAGATTGGTGTGAGCAGATGCTTTACCAATTTAAAAATGGCGCTGTTTACATCTTGGAAAACATAAGTGACGAAAATGCTTGTCACTACCAGTTTCCTATGTCATAGAAATCATCTGGGACTTTCAAGTCTTCCATGATCTCTATGGTCAGCCTGCACTCCCAGGTTCCCCAGTGAGACAGAAGAGCCTTGAAGGAAGCTGTAGGCTGAAGTGAGACAGAAGAGCCTGTAAAAGCGATCAGGCGGCTAATTGGCACAGAATCACCAGTTTAAAGCAGTTGTATACCCTTAAAATAAACTGCAAGGCAAAGGCACAATGAGCTAGTATGAATAGCATACTAGCTCATTATCAATTACTTACCTTAGATCGAAACCCTTGCAGCGGTCCTCGGACACATCCTCCATCGTCACCATGATACCCAGAGTGACATCCGGGTATCGCCGCTCCGGTGCTGTGACTGGTTGGAGCGGCGATGACGTCACTCCCACGAATGCGTGCGGAATGACGCGATCCCCACGCATGCGCACATTTCCGCCACTTTCCAGCAGGCTCCAATTCAAGAGCCACTGCGCTCAGTGTGCCTGCGCCATTGTCTACCTTTGAGGTTGATTTATTAAAACTGGAGAGTGCAAAATCTGGTGCAGCTGTGCATAGCAGCCAATCGGCATCTAACTTCAGCTTGTTGAATTAGGCTTTGACAAAAATACCTGGAGGCTGATTGGTTTCTATGCAGAGCTGCACCACATTTTCCACTCTCTAGTTTTTGTAAATCGACCCCATTGGCTGTTTTTTTATGATAAATATTTGAATATGTAGTCACTTTTCAATACTTCCGTTGTTGGTCTGAATCTCATGGTGTGTGTACATGCCTTGTAGCTGTCCTCTAGCAGGCTCCTATAGGTTCTTCATACCGGTGTTGCTTTTCACATTAGTATCTACCAGCCAAGATGAAATAATGCCGCTAACATTTCCAACTGGGGGCTTAAGCTGGCCATCTTTACCCCCCCCCCCCTGTTTGGATCCACAACTTCATTGGTGGCCCTAAAAAACCCAACTCCCTAACAAGGGCCCCATCCATCCTCATGTACTGTATAACCCTATGATTATAATATAAACTCTTTACCATAATGAATCCATCTATTGTGTATACAAAGTGAGAGTCTTGGCTCCCATGCACTGTAATTGTGGTAAACAAGAATTTTCTATAAGCTAATGATCCCGGATTATTTGTAACTAGAGCTCATGTAGCTGTGTGTGTTGCTGGTTCATGCGTTACTCATCTCTGACTCTCTTGCTCACATGAAATTCCTACAGTTACAAGTTTCCATGTATCATTCTGGCAGCAGGCAGGCTGTTGTTCAACATTTCCCAGACTAATGATATCCTCAGAAATGACATCCATGAAAACACAGTCCCATGACACTTCATTTTCAGCCGCATCAATTCGCTCAATGATGGTGATTATGACTTTCCCCCTTTATAATCAGTAAACATTATTTTCTCTCATAATACGTTTTCTGCACACAAGAGGACTAAACTGGGGAGAGAGAGGCTGATGAGTGAGAACATTGCAGTTCCTCTGCCAGCCATGAGAACACTTGAGGTCTCCAGCCTCTATGATCACAGCAAATAGAAAACACTCTATACATTTGGATTTGGAAAGCAAATCAGCGCTCTCAGATTGCTGAGGGAAACCTTCAAGAAATGTCACACATTCACTAGTCCAACAAATTAAATGTTTTTTTTTTTTTTTTTGTTGCTGTCTGTCCTTTTTAAAGAGGAAGTAAACCCCCCTCCCCGAAAAATGGGGAGAAAAAACCTGAAAGAGAAAGGTATAATGAGCTAGTATGCATAGTAGCTCATTATGTTGTACTTACCTGAGATCAAAGCCCCCGAAGTCCTTCAATGCCGCCATGTCCGCTCACACATACTTCCTGTTTTCACCGCTCCGGCACTGTGATTGGCCGGAGCGGCGATGGCGTCACTCCCGCGCATGCACGAAATCACGGCCTTAAACCCGTAATTTATAGTGTAGTTCAGTTCGATAATTGTTATTTAGATGTTAGTATGATGACTATAAATTTGTTGTTCCGCAGCAACACACAAATTCTCCAGAGAATGCATTTTAATTAACTTCCAATAATGAAAAGTCCTAATTCCACATATGATACAAAATCCAACAGAGTATATAATTCAAATCTCTTCCTAGACCTGTGCCATATTCATACAGAGAATATATTCTGAGTGACAAGGCTCACCTCCAGGATTATATTCTCTATCCACTGAATAGCTGAGCAATTTGATTGGCCGTCTTTGATCTACATCCTGTCTTTCAGAGTGACAGATAATGATCCCAGCTGGAGACCTATTCCTAATTTTGCATCCTTCCATAGTAATAACCTTCCTCTAATATGTAATTAGATTACATGTGGCCTGAGTAATGGTTTGATTGGTTTGATGTGTAAAATAGGCTCATCCTGTCTCTTTGCCTATTGACAATCGACAAGCATCTTTTTATGTGTAACATGTAATTACATGTTTGATGTGTAAAATAGATTCATCCTGTCTCTTTGCCTATTGACAATCGACAATCATCTTTTGATGTGTAACATGTAATTACAGGTTTTATGTGTAAAATAGACCCATCCTGGACTGAAATCCGGCCTGGTCAATTTTGGACTTATAATATAATAATACAACATATATATACACATACATAACATCCCACATCGGCCAACATATTACAACACCCCCTTAATGCCATTGACAAAAACTGCACTTTCAGTGCCCCTGCTCCGTTGTCTACGGCGCTTGTAATCCGTAGAAATCGGCGCTTGTAATTTCTGCAAATATCTCCTAAACCTTTTAGTTTTGGGAGATATTTGTTGCACCTACAGGTATGCCTTAATCTAGGCTTACCTGTTGTTTAAAGAGGGTTTAAGGGGTTTACAACCACTTTAATTGGATTCACCCTTTCTGTTTGTGCCATTTACTTTTCTCACCTGGGACATCTGTGCCAAGAAGCAGGGGATCTATCAACAGAATCCCTGCTAAATAAGAGCAGAATAGAAAGGATCTCACTTTTGTGACACCCACTGTCCATTGATTTTTAACTATAGGTAAGCCTACAATAAGGTTTATCTACAGGTACAGTAAATATCCCGTGCACCATTTAGAAGATATTTACTTTAGAAGCAGCCAGTGATGTCACAAGCATATGCACTCTTACGGAATGGCATACCCGTGCTGTTTCTTCAGAGCCCTGTCCGTAAACAGTGACTCCCGGCACATTCACGGGAGTGATGTCATCGCTGCTCTGCCATTCATACTGCCGAAGACCAGGTAAAGTTGGAAGCGCCTACAGTGGTGACAGCGTGCTGGAGGGCTTCGTTTGCAGGTAAGTCTCTCATAATGTGCTAGCATTCTGTGCATTCTAGCACATTATGACTTAACTGCTTTTTTCCTTCACGTTTGGTCTTGAGGCACTGAGTTACAGGAGATCCCTTAAAGTTAGAGAAATCCTCTCTAGAATACGTGCCCCTTTTTTAAAAAATTCCCCCACTATTTCTGATCCAGTTACAATTCAAAATTTGTAGTTTTTGTCCCACACTTTACAACCCAGTGACCATAATAAGCAGCACAAATGGAGAAATTGAATCTCCCAATAGGAATACAGATCACAATAAAAACCAAGCAAGGGTTCTAAAGTTTCCCTCCGTCATCCAAGAGGAAAAGAAAATGGCGTTGGATACACTTGGCGACTATACAAAGAGGAAAAAATATATACCGGTACTTTTTTTTTTGTTGGCATACTGATCCTCTGGCTTTAGTACTTTGTAAAAAATGAGCGCTCAATGGGTACTTTCTTGCATGTTTACAGTGTAAACCAGCTTGTTACCATGATGCTGACAGGTTCTCTAATTCTACAGCTTGTGTCCAGGTGGATCTCCTGTTTGAGGACTGGTGCTAATTCCCAGAGACATGATATTACACATTATTGTAAGGTCACCCACTGTTTATAACTCCACCTACCCTGCTTAAGCCCTGGTTCACACTGGGCTGCGGGAGTGAAGCTGTATGAGTTCAGCTGAACTCGCACGATTTCACTCCCGCTGGCAGTCCCGATTTCGGCTGCGATTTAAGAGACATCTGTGCAGTTTCTGCACAGATGTCAATGTAAATCGCGTCCTGAAATCGCAAAAAGTAGTACAGGAACTACTTTTTGAAATCGGTGCAGCGCTGCAGATGCGGCGTCGCACCGATTAGAACGGTGTCATTTCCCGGCAATTGCCAGCAAATGCCGCCGATTTAAGATGCGATTTTACATGTGAAATCGCATCTCAAATCAAACTAAATCGTACCCAGTGTGAACCTGGGCTAAAACTGATTTCTTGGGTAGTTTTCTACAGAACCAGAGCTTGTAAACTTTTTCTATTGTATAAGACAATTTCTCAACTTTTTATATTATGTACATGAATGTGTGTCTAAAAACACATGACTTGTACTAAAGTATCTAAAGTACCTTTTAAATACATTGCAAAGGTCCTTTAGGCCCGGGTTCATACCTATGCAAATTGAATGCGCGTTTCCCCGCATTCAATTCACATAGCAGGAGAATGTGACTGGCTCTCTATGGATTTAAAAGTACCCATATACATAATGATTTTTCCTTGTCAAAATATTTTATTGATTGGATAAACAAGTACATTTAAGCAGTTGTAATAAATAATACAACAGTTAGAGCCGGTTCACACTGGGGCGACTCGTCAGGCGGCTCAGCCGCCTGACGAGTCGTGTCCCAATTTAATGCTATGGAACCGTTCTAATAGGACCGACGCAAGTCGCTCCGACTTAGAAAGAGGTTCCAGTACGACTTCGGGACTGGCTCGGGGCGACCTGCATTGACTTCTATACAGAAGTTGTTTTGCAGGTCGCCTCTGAAGTCGTCCTAAGGACGACTTGCAGAGCCGCCCCCGGAGTCGTGCTGCGGCTATGTGAACCGACTCTAAGCAAACCATGTTTAACATAAATGGTAGAATTTTAAGGTCCACTAAGTAGCTACTATTAGGTAGGTTATTTGACCATTACAGAAAAGAAAAGTAAATTAGTTAATATAACTAAGAATAATTAACTACGATTGAAATAATACTACCATATAGAGTATTAGCTTGGACCAGAGCTGGGGTTGTAAAGGTTCGTCTTTTATTTTCCAAAGTGGTTTCTTTAAGCTAGTGCATTGTTGGTTCACTTACCCTTTCCTTCGATTTCCCTTCCAAATGTTTTTTTCTTTGTCTGAATTTCTCTCTTCCTGTTTCTTCTCAGTAAGCTTTCCACCATCATCCAAGCGGTGGTTAGTCAGCCAGAACAGCTTACTGAACAGCTTACTGAGGAGGAACAGGAAGTGAAAAATTCAGACAATGAAAACAAAGAAAAAAAACATTTAAAAGGGAAATCGAAGGAAAAGGTAAGTGAACCAACAATGCACTAGCTTAAAGGAACCAGTTTAACTACTTGCCGACCGCCCACCGCAGTTATACGGCGGGACGATGGCACTGCTGCGCGGGAGCACGTAGCTCTACGTCCTCTCTTTAGCAGCTTCTAAGGAGCGCGCCGCCGGGCACGCGCGCTCGTTCGTTACAGAGCGGAGAACGCGAGGTATGTGTGTAAACACATACCTCTCGTTACTGTCAGCGGGGGAAACGCTGATCTTCTGTTCATACAATGTATGAACAGAAGATCAGTGATTTCCCCTAGTGAGTCCACCCCCCCCCCCATACAGTTAGAACACAAGCAGGAACACACTTAACCCCTTCCCTGCCCCCTAGAGTTAACCCCTTCACTGCCAATGGCATTTTTATAGTAATCCAATGCATTTTTATAGCATTGATCGCTATAAAAATGCCAATGGTCCCAAAAATGTGTCAAAAGTGTCCGATGTGTCCGCCATAATATCGCAGTACCGAAAAAAAAAACACTGATCGCCGCCGTTACTAGTAAAAAAAAAATATTAATAAAAATGCCATAAAACTACCCCCTTTTTTGTAAACGCTATAAATTTTGCGCAAACCAATCAATAAACGCTAATTGCGATTTTTTTTTACGAGAAATATGTAGAAGAATATGTATCAGCCTAAACTGAGGAAAAAAAAATGTTTTTTTATATATTTTTGGGGGATATTTATTATAGCAAAATGTAAAAAATATTGAATTTTTTTCAAAATAGTCGCTCTATTTTTGTTTATAGCGCAAAAAATAAAAACCGCAGAGATGATCAAATACCACAAAAAGAAAGCTCTATTTGTAGGAAAAAAAGGACGCCAATTTTGTTTGGGAGCCACGTCGCACGACCGCGCAATTGTCAGTTAAAGCGACGCAGTGCCGAATCACAAAAAGTGCTCTGGTCTTTGACCAGCAATATGGTCCGGGGGTTAAGTGGTTAAAGAAAAGAACACACAGAAAAAGGGAGACCCAACAAAAGGAAGAATAGAATAGTGAGGAGAATAGAGAAGAAAGTGCAGGAGTCCACTGGAATAGCTCAGATCGTATGGCTTCCTGTCTGGGGGTGTAAAAGCATTATAGTATACATAATGATTTTTGATTGATTTAGGGCTCTTTCAAACCAGCTGTGCTAAGATGTATTGATCAGTGCAGGTTTAATGCAAAGGCACATAGAAAATATTTATTTTAAATATTCCCTGTTTACACCATACATGTGTAACGGTGTACATTGTGTACAGATGAAGTATGTCTCCTTTTTTACCAAGCACGTCATGCATCACTTTATATCAGCACACTGCTGCAGACAGACACAGCACCTATCAGCCTGTCATTGATTTGCACAGCTGCTGATCGCAGCTTATCGTAAACATCCGTGCTGCCCGCTGCAGAAATACATTGATTCTTGACAGTGTGCGACCTTTGTTGGCAGTTTAAATGAGTTCTAAGCAAAAGAGTATTCTGTGTAGAAGAGATATCTTAGGATAGTGTCCCAGCAGGGTGCAATGATGGAAATCTGAATCTGGGTGAAATGCAGAATAAGGATTTGCTCTCTGATTTCAGGTGTAAGGCCTGTGTTGGGTTCCAGTGAGAGCCATTGGATAGTCATGCCTGTCAAATAATTACCAAGTGTTTTCCTTGGTGTTATCACATTAGGTTTGGGCGAGATGATCCTCCATTTAGGTGTGCTTTACTCTCAGCAGCTGCTACACATTCCATCATGAAACTTTCACTAAGAGAGTTATGTGACATGATGGATATATCCTATTGTTTGTGTAGTAAGAAAGAAGGGTTTGACAGCATTAATAGTAGGCAGTATATACACGTTACATTTCAGAATCTACCCATTCTTTCATGGGGACTTTATCGTACCACTATTTGGTTACTTACAAAGTGGGAACATGGTAACAAATGGTTTTATTATGGAAGAAAGCAGGTGCAGGATAAGAGAGGTCAGCTGCTCCTAATTAATAGAATATCATTTATATTTATTAAAACCATGTTTTTATTATTATTATTATTCCAGTTTCCTGCACCTCCAGCCAGCCAGTGATCCTCCTTTCTACAGCCCCAAGCCTTATTAGAATCTGATTTCACACTGATTCTACAATACACTGCTACATAACCATCATGTGTCTAAAGCGGTTACCCCCATTTTCCACCCACTCTGTGCTGTTAACGACTTTATATCCTTTATGGGTGTTTTTCGTTTTAAAAATAATGCTGTTATTACTTATTTTGCTGGCCTTTCTCCCTAAGGTGGACCACTCACTAAAACTCACAAATCAGGAAGGCTGCTTTCACACTGGGACGTGGACGGCATCGGCGGTAAACGCTACAATTTTTAGCAGCGCTTTAACATAGTTTTTGCAGAGGTATTCTGCCGATACTGGGGCGCTTTTAACCCCCGCTAGCGGCGGTTAAAAGGATTAAAGGATTAAAACCACCTGCAAAGTGCCGATGCAGCAACAGCGGTTCAGCCGCGCTGCCCATTAATTTCACCACTCCAAAGATGCTGCTTGCAGGAGTTTTTTTAACGTCCTGCCAGCGCATCGCCTCAGTGTGAAAGCCCTCGGGCTTTCATACTGAGACTGCAGGGGGTCCGTTTTTAGGCACTTTGTGTGAAAGTCTGAATATTTAAAGCTTCACCCTAAAAATTTGTTTTAACATTACATTGAGCTCACTTCCGACATTGACAGTATGCTGATCTTTTTTTTTTTTTTTGCCGTACAAACCGTTGTATCGTTATTTCCCCCGCCCCCCCCCCCCCCCCGGCTTCCGGGTAGTGGCTCCTGCGGGAGTGGGTGTTCCTATGCACAGGCTAAGTGATTGACGTGATGACAAAAGCTTCCCCCCGGCGCATACGGCCGCGTCACGAGTTGCCAGCTGTTTTGAAACTACAAATCTCATGAGAAATTGCAAAATGCTAACAATCAGAGGCATGACTCCAAGAGTCAGAGGCATGATAGGATTTGTAGTTTCACCACAGCCGGAGGGCCGAGGTTGCATACCATTGTATTGTCCACATTTCTGTATATTTCCTACAGCTATGTTTTACTGTCAAAACCTAAGGAGTGTCTAAACAAGTTACCTCGATTTGACACCCACATTGTACAGTTAAAGATATTATTTGTATTATTACTATTTGTCTTGCAACTAATTTAAAAACTATTTCTTTGAGTCTAAATCTGACCATCTACATTAAAGTGGAAGTTCGCTCTCTCAATCAACATTACCTGTTGTTATGCCTTATACTGCTAGCATTAGTGCGTGTATGTGTGTGTGATATATATATATATATATATATATATATATATATATATATATATATATATGTAGCGCTACCCCCGAAGGAGCCGATGGTTGATTGTTGGGATCGACACATTACGTTACCCTATCGTTGTCTAGGGGTGTGATGCAGGAACAAAGTAGTGAGTGGAGGTCCAGACAGTCAATAAAGGTTTTTCCAATGCTTTATTTCCAGGCCAACACAGCCAACATCAACTTCAGTTAGGGGAGAAAAGGTTGATGAGAGGAGAGCGGTGAACTTGCGATGTCAGGCCTGGATGTGGACGGGCAAGCCAGCCCTTAGTAGTACCGATTTGTAACTCGTCGTTGCTTCTGTTAAATGAGTGAATAGGGCGAATCCTTCCAATGGACTCTAGCACAGGTCACCGGGAGACAGTAATGCGTACCTGTAGCATCCCGGTCACCAGATCCCCGATTGGTTTGGCGCTCAGCCTGAGATCCGCTTCAATGGAACTGGGAACACAGTAGGTCACTGGGGTCCCCTTTTGCCTCCGGTTGAGGCTCGGCGAAGCCTGTATGTAAAAGGGTCGTTTAAAGTTTGCCACAAGCCATCTGGGAGACACACCACAAACATGTGGAAGAAGGTGCCAGGGGTCGACAATGTCCAGGCGCCAGGTCGCAATTGCGACCAGAAATTGTGACCTGGCACGGTGGCACCTGCGGCGGCTGGTAATTGAGGCCGCGGCTTTGCGGCCTACAAGTCCGCGAAGCTGCGGCCTCAATTGCCGGCCGCCGCGGGCCTGCCGTGATCGAGCGGCGGGGGAGGTGGGGGAGCACGGAGGCACAGGATCCTGTGTCTCCGTGCACCCCCGCCGTGCGATCGCTGCGGGTCCGCGACAAACAGTAATTGAGGCCGCGGCTTTGCGGCCTTGTGAAGTCCCAAGCTCTTCCTTCTGTGAGCTGGCGCCATCTGGTGGTGGCCGTTTGGCATTACAAGTTAAACAGCAATTGTAATGTAATTTTTCACTATTTTCACTGCCATCTCCTTCCCTATAATTAGAACCCTCAAACATTATATATATTTTTTATTCTAACACCCTAAAGAATAAAATGGCGATCGTTGCAATACTTTGTGTCACGCCGTATTTGCGCAGCAGTCTTACAAGCGCACTTTTTTTGGAAAAAAATAAAAATTATTAAAAAAGAAAACAGTAAAGTTATCCCAATAATTTTTTTTTATATTGTGAAAATCGGAGTAAATTGATACCCAACATGTCACACTTCAAAATTGCGTCTGCTCGTGGAATGGCGTCAAACTTTTACCCTTTAAAATCTCCCTAGGCGACGTTTAAAAAAATCTACAGGTTGCATGTTTTGAGTTACAGAGGAGGTCTAGAGCTAGAATTATTGCTCTCGCTCTAACGATCGCGGCGATACCTCACTTGTGGTTTAAATACCGTTTACATATGCGGGCGCTACTCACGTATGTGTTCGCTTCTGCGCGCAAGCTTGGCGGGGCGCATTTTCTGGCTCCTAACTTTTTTAGCTAGCTCCTAGATTCCAGGCAAATTTGTTAAGCCCTGGAAGGTGCTCTGGTCAGATGAAACCAAAATTTAACTTTTTGGCAACAATGCAAAACGTTATGTTTGGCATAAAAGCAACACAGCTCATCACCCTGAACACACCATCCCCACTGTCAAACATGGTGGTGGTAGCATCATGGTTTAGGCCTGCTTTTCTTCAGCAGGGACAAGGAAGATGGATGGAGCCAAATACAGGACCATTCTGGAAGAAAACCTGATGGAGTCTGCAAAAGGCCTGAGACTGGGAGGGAGATTTGTCTTCCAACAAGACAATGATCCAAAACATAAAGCAAAATCTACAATGGAATGGTTCACAAATAAACATATCTAGGTGTTAGAATGACCAAGTCAAAGTCCAGACCTGAATCCAATCGAGAATCTGTGGAAAGAACTGAAAACTGCTGTTCACAAATGCTCTCCATCCAGCCTCACTGAGCTTGAGCTGTTTTGCAAGGAGGAATGGGCAAAAATGTCAGTCTCTCGATGTGCAAAACTGATCGAGACATACCCCAAGCGACTTACAGCTGTAATCGCAGCAAAAGGGGGTGCTACAAAGTATTAACTTAAGGGGGCTGAATAATTTTGCACGCCCAATTTTTCAGTTTTTTATTTGTTAAAAAAGTTTGAAATATCCAATAAATTTCGTTCCACTTCATGATTGTGTGCCACTTGTTTTATATCTTTATGTTTGAAGCCTGAAATGTGGCAAAAGGTCGCAAAGTTCAAGGGGGCCGAATACTTTCGCAAGGCACTGTGTATATATATATATATATATATATATATATATATATATATATATATACTGTGTGTGTTTTTCAGCATTAACACACAATGGAGAGATTTTTTATATTAAGCTGATCTGTCACATTTAAATAACCTTAGACATTGTACAGTTCCCCTTTTATGAGTGTCTCTCACTTTGCTCAGATACCAGTTTATAGTTTGTGATCTGACCACCTAGTTAAACAGTAGAGTTCTTTCTAACCATTATTGAAAGCCGCAGCGAGATCACATGAGTTTCCCAAATCGGACACCACACATTGACCTGTTTGGCGTCCTAATTAAAAGTAAACTTTGAGAGGTGTGCTTCTGTAATTCACAGGAGGTGGTACTCCTCTGCAGATGCACCCTTCTATATAAGAGAATGAATTAGGTAGTTGCAGCCTTCCTCTATTGACCTTGTGAATTTTGGGTACAAATTCAGTTTAGGTAAGGGCATCCCTTTACTGGCACTGACTACTTGCTGGCAAAGTCCCTACTGCTCCTGATGACAGAGAAATGATCTAGGCATGGTGCCTTCGGTATGCAATGGATGAGCATGAGAATGTCTAATGGGTTGTGTACAATATTGAACACCCTGGGGAGCTGGGCTGGTGGAGGCTTCTCAGATGGTTTGAATTTCATTGGTGAGTAAGAGAAATCACATGAGAATTCTAGCACTCTGTACATGGCAGGCTGTGTGTTCACATGCCAGAAAGCACGGAGTTCATAGACGCTGCTCCATCTGAGCAAATAAGCCAAGACAAATGTCAAGCTAGAAGGAAGCACAGCACTGACATTGTGCCGAGGAAACTTTAGTGCTTTCTACAGTCTCCATAGAATTTAATGAGAGCCTCAGGAAAGATTTCACAATGGCCAGGGATTGCTTCTGTAATGTCTTTGAGAATGTCACGGCAGCCCTATGCTGCTTCTACCAGCGCAAATCCGTTATTGGGATCAAGGTAAGTGCTGGATTGCGAAGAACGCTCAGATATCATGAATGCTTTCTAATTGATTGGTCAGATTTCATTGGTTTTCAGGCTGCTTTTTGTAGAGTGGGAATTGTTTTTGTATAGGGTGACATTTATAATAACTACTGGCTGAACTTTTGGAATTGCACCTGTAATAACACAATTACATGCTTTTATTTCTTTCTTTTTCTTTTTTTATACTGTCCATTATAAGTGTCCATTGTAATATCTTACACATCGTATATAAGAGTGACAACATCTCCATTGACATATGTCACTGGACGACAGGGTGGAGTGTGTTGGGGGTCTCTGATCAGCCATTGCTTCTCAGCTATACCTTGTATACAATATTGTGAGCTGTAGTAATATACATCCTGCTATATGCACACATGGGACTGGCTTGAATTGCCATTGATACATAGTTGTTAGGTCAGGTTAACCAAAGTATTTAAGCAAACGTCCCTTTTAATATGACGTATGGCAAAACCTTTACTTGGATTTTTGACTAATATTGGATGAATTTAATTAATGTTAACCTAGTATGAATGATTATATATATGGTAAGTGATCCATTCATTCACGTGATCTGTGTAACAATGTCAGGCAAGCTATTATTCTTCAAATAAATACTTTGTTTTTGCTGAGAATTTATTTTATCCATAGCAGTCTTTGTAGGTCTTCCAATATTCCGTACTTACTACTGTGTATATCTGGATAGTTTAAGGCTTTCCCTGCCCCTTATCCAGTTTCTAAACCTATAATTATATGTATTAGTGTCTCAGCTTGATCCATACATAATATATAGAAATATAAAAATATATATATTTCAAACTAACACCAGTGAAAGTAAATACTAATGTAAAATACTGTATAACATATATCCTAAATATGAGTAGTAAATCGAAAGGTCTGCATGTTCTTGGGGCTCTTCATTAAAGGCTTGGAGAACATTTTATCCTGTTGCAACTGAACTTAACTATATCTGTGTGCAAGTATATGTAATAAAGATTTGTGTGTGTGTATACACAAACAAGCACTAATGTGAACATAGACGCAATATTAAATACTTTTTATTTTATATAAATTTGTTTTTTTTCAGATGATAAAAGTAAGAAGAAATCTGAGATATCTATAGTATACTAAAATCATCCCAGTTCTCAAATATACCAAGATAATGTTACGGTTTACATCTATTTGCACATGTCACCTATAATATTCATCCGCATTAATTTTTTTCTGATGTCAGATGGGCGATTCTTCTGTTGACATTCTTTGCCGCTGGCAGTTTGTTGCAATCACCAGCAGCAGGATCGCTATGAGGCTGCCAGTTTGTCCCTATGGAATTTCCTCCTCTGTAGCTCATGCGGTAAGGCGTCGTTGCCATCACTAGTGATGAGGATTCAGCTACCTTCAGGCCAGCGGCAGAGCGACATCTTACTGCGACTGGGTGCAGAGGTAGCAATTCCATATGGCGAGGCAGGCCCTCTTGGCGATCCTACCACTGGCCACTGTGTCTCTAGTTGCAGAATCTTCCATCTGACATCAGCCTTATAACTCTTCTCTTGTTCCTTGACTTTTCATTTAACTTGATGATAATTTTAATCAGGGTCTAAATATGTTTTTTATTAACCACTTCAGCCCCCGGAAGGATTTACCCCCTTAATGACCAGGCCATTTTTTGCGATACAGCACTGCGTTAATTTAACTGACAATTGCGCGGTTGTGGGACATCATATCCAAACAAAATTGACGTCCTTTTTTCCCCACAAATAAAGCTTTTTTTTTTGGTGGCATTTGATCATCTCTGCGTGTTTTTTTGTTTGTTTTTTTGCGCTATAAACAAAAACAAAAACGTTTTACTTTCTGCTATAATATGTATCGAAAAATAATGTATTCATCAGTTTAGGCCAATATGTAGTCTTCTACACAAAAAATCCCAATAGGCGTATATATTGATTATAGCGTCTACAAGATAGGGGCTAGATTTATGGCATTTCTATTTATATTTTACTAGTAATGACAGTGATCAGTGATTTTTTTTTGCGGGACTGCGACATTGCGGCAGACAGATCGAATACTTAACTGACATTTTTTACACTTTTTTGGGGAACCAGTGACATCATTACAGTGATCAGTGCTAAACATATGCACTGACATTGTACTAATGACACTGGCAGGGAAGGAGTTAACATCAGGAACAATCAAGGGGCTAATTGTGTTCCCTGTTTGTGTTTTCTAATTGTATGGGGGACTGTGTGACTGGGGAAACACACAGATCAGTCTTGCTGTTCAGCAGGAAGTCAGACACCAGTTTTATCCCCTGACAGAACGGAGATCTACCTTGTTTACTTCTGCAGATGCCCGTTATGTCTATGCGGGGAACCATAGCTGGCTGCCGGCAGATATCGAGTCCGCCGGACTCACGTGTTGGCCCCCCCGCTGACCATTTGGAGCGCGTGCATGCCCCCGAATGCTAGTCCTCAAATCGCAGTACCGGCACACAGATTTACACAGCTGAGCCACCTTGCCTCAGTACACCGCAGTGCGGTGGGTGGTCGGCAAGTGGTTGTAAACCCCATTTATGAAATTCGAGCTGAGCACATATATCTGTAGTGTTTACTTGTCTCTCTTCAAAGTGTTGTTTCTCTCTGGTGCTTTGTTCCTCTGTTATCAGTGTGAGTCACTTCTTTGCATGTTTTTCATGATGCATTTGTGGTACAGTGTGATTCCATATTTTCCTCTCATCCCTGATATGTGCTATGCTGAAAACTGCATTTAAAAAAAAAGCAGGATTATTATACCGCAAAACCGCTAGGTGTGAGCATGATAGTTCTCTGCTCCTGTTTTATCTGTATCTTCTGCTCAGGGTTTGTCCATAGTATCTACTACGTTGTATACTGAATACATGTAGCATCATTATCCAACTGTACAGGTCCACAGCAATTTACAACTCCATTCATCCTTTTCAATAGTTCCCATGCAATCTGACTACTCAACTTTCACTCATATCCTAATTAAAGGGACTGTAAAAAAAAAGTCTTAAATAACAAACATTGCATACTTGCCTCCACTGTGCAGTTTGTTTTGCACAGAGTGGCCCCGATCCTCCTGTTCTGGGGTCCCTCAGTGGTGCTGGTGGCTTCTCCCCCATCGATTGTCCTTGTTAGGGAAGGCTTTCCTAAGGTGGACACCCATGCGTAGAATGCATTAAAGGGGTTGTAAACCTTTGCAGTCACCGCTCCCCCCGAGCCCCCATTTTACTTACCCGAATCTCCGTGGGTGCGATCCCGCGTTGCTTTCCCCCAGCTTTTGGCACTTGTATTGGATGATTGATAGCGGTGCAGCCATTGTTTCCTGCTGCTGTCACTCAAATCAATAAGGGGGCCGGGCTGAGTCATACACTTGGTGGTTATGGCCGCCGAGTTTATCACACGGGAGCGTGCCCACAAGGTAACCCCCCTGGCAGAGCGCTTTCCAGAGGGGGTTAGCTCTTTCGGGGAGGAGCCGTGGGACCCCAGAAGAGGACGATCAGGGCCACTCTGTGCAAAACGAACTGCGCAGTGGAGGCGAGCATGATGTGTATATTTTTTTTTTTTCGTTTTTTTAAACCGAACCTTTAGTATCCCTTTTAAGGTAAAAAACCATGAGGATTTACAAACCCTTTTAATTATAATAGTAGTAGCGTGTGTTACTATAGTTGAATTAGGTTCACAGTCACATATCAGTAGCACTTGAGTGCCTTATTTTTTTTTTTCATCTTTTTAATTGGAAACAAGCTTTTTTTTTCATCCTTAAATGAAATGGCTCTGAAATTCCCATAGCAACTTTCCACTCAGTCTAATCTTGTCCCTGGAGATAGTGACATAGTATTTAGGAGCATGCACAGCCTGGGAAGAAAACATGAAAAATACTTCATGCCAAAAAATCTGGAACCATTTCCTTTCGGCCTTTCTTTCCTTTTGGACATCACATATGATCTATAAATAGAATGCTCGTTGCAGAGTCAATGTAGAAGTCTCTAGTCTCCCATCGTAGTGTAGTGACTTACCTATGTACACAAGGCTTGGCCAGTAGTATTGTACAGCAGGAGAAGAATAGACAACATCCATAAGAGGTCATGGGGTTGATTTGCTAAATAAAGGCAAATCTACAAGAGCTCTGAAATGAGGGGAAGCTCTGCTGATTTCTATAATCTAAACCTGTACAAACAAAAATGCTGTTTTTAATTTTCCTTGTATGTCCCCCTGAGATCTACAGTGACTGCACTTGAAGTGCAAAGTGGATTTGCCTTTAGTAAATAACCCCCTCTGTCACTTTTGCTGGACAGCTTGGTCAGGTAAAGAAAATTAAAAAATAACAGATCTTTTACAGGTAAATATAATGCATGGAATATGATAAATTAGCATATACTGTATTTATGTAGGAAGATTGTTGTTGCATTGAATGTTTTGACCGCCTTACTGTATGACTGTTAGAAGAAGTATTTCTTTTGCAAATATCTCCTAAACCGCGTAGGTTTAAGAGATATTTGTTGCACCTACAGGTAAGCCTTAATCTAGGCTTACCTGTAGGTTAAAGTGGTCTGTAAGGGTTTACAACAAATTTAAGTTGACTTTTATTCAGCACAGTATACTTCATCCACTCTCTGATACCACAATCCAATCAATGAGTGAGTTTTAGTAGCTGTCTGCTAGAAGTAATGCGTTTATTTTCCTGTAATGGCTGGCCTCTCTCGCTCCTTTCTGAGCCCTCTGTCCTGCCTCCATATTTCACATACTAAAAATACAGTAACATTCTGTATAGAAAATAACCTCTGACAAACATTAGGAGGCATTGCTGCCTGACTTCCTGGTGTAATAATATCTGCATAAGATTGATTGCAATCAACGCATATGTATCTTTGAAGATCATCCTTTATTAGACCAGCTTTATTTGTGGTAGGTCTTCCTGGTATGTATAAATTTAGCCAGCTCAGAGTTATGAAGCTTCTCTCCGCTCACAACATACCAGGAATAAATTTGGTTATAGTTGGGTGTATGGAGCTCTAATATAAACCAAGGTTTTATCTTTATTTTCTTGCCTGTCCACATGAATATTACATATTTTATTTCTTTACAATTAAAAAATACAAGTTGTAAATAAAAAAAAATATTTTGCTGAAATGACAGGTTTCAGGGTATAGAGACATACTAGTTAACTGATTCCTTTTAAAAATAGATAAAAATCAATCATATAATGTACCTGCAGTTTCTAGTTTCATTTTTGCATGTTGTTTCCTGCCTGTGATATAAACAGAGCCACAGAGCCAATACAGGGCAGTGATGGTTTGGAAAATGAAACTGATTGGTGCTGAGGGGTTTCAGGCTGGGTTCACACTTGTCCTACAAACGCTCCGACATTGGGAGCTCATGTCGCCTGACGTGTGAAAATCAATGTTTCCCTATGAGAGCCGTCTTAACTGATACGACACAAGTCTGTCCGACTTTGAAAACGCTCCCTGTACTACTTTGGTCCGACATTGATCCTACTTCAGCCCATTGAATATCATTGAAGTCGGACCAAAGTAGGAGCCTTGTCTTTATCAGACATCCGACGTGATTACAGCAGCAGTAAAAGGAATTTATTTCACTCTGGGATTGTTTTGATTGGTCAAAGAACAAGTCAGACTATCACAAAGTCGGTTTAAAGTAGTATCCTGTTCATGAAAGTCGGATGGATGTAGGACCAATGTAGGATCAATGTAGGACAGATGTAGGACAGATGTCGCAGAGCAAAGTAGGATGAAAGTTGTACTGCTGTCATGTAGTATAGTGTGAACCCGGCCTCAGACACACAGTAATCACACCTCCTTGATTAGTGACCACAGAGAGAAAGCTCTCAGGACTGTGGTCATCAGGAAACAGACAACCAGGAAGTATGGAGATCAGAGAAGAATTACAGCAACTTGAGAGCAAAAACGAACAATGAGGACATGAAAACAGCACTGCATTAAGGTAAAGGAAGCTATTAAGATAAAAAAAAACCCTATAACATTCTGATAACATTCTGATGTTTCTGCTTTCCATTGGATAGAACAGACACGTCAGACCATTCATCAAGCTACAGTAGCATTTGATACGGCAAAAGAGCACTAACAACATGCTAAAGTGGTTTCTCAAAGTGCTGAACTGAAAAGGATAACTATGAAAGGGAGATCTGCTCAGAGCTATAATTACATAATCTAAATTTAAAGAAATACAACAGTATTTTGGGTATTTACACATATGAAATTGACCTAAACGATAAATATATATTTTTTTACTGCCACCTATAGAGACTAAGGATGAGCTCCAGCGTGTTCGCATGGAACACGTGCAGAGCCCGCCAGGAAGACAGGGCAGCGCTGCGCTAATCACAGCCGGGGAGACATTGTCCCGATGCTCGGCTGCAGAGATCGGGAAATGTCTCCCCGGCTGTAATTAGCGCAGCGCCGCGCTGTCTTCCTGGCGGGCTCTGCACGTGTTCCATGCAAACATGCTGGAGCTCATCCTTAATAGAGACATTTATCAAGTGCCAACTAAGCTGCTTTTTTCCCAACTGAACATCTGTGATTTCATTTGAGAAAAATACCTACATTTGGGGAACTATTTCTCCCACTGACGCCAACTATGGGGCACCATTCTTCCTACTGACCCCAATGATGGGATACTATTCTTCCTACTGACTCCAATGATAGGATACTATTCTTCCTACTGACCCCAATGATGGGATACCATTCTTCCTACTGACACCAATGATAGGATACCATTCTTCCTACTGACTCCAATGATGGGATACCATTCTTCCTACTGACCCCAATGATGGGATACTATTCTTCCTACTGACTCCAATGATAGGATACTATTCTTTCTACTGACACCAATGATGGGATACTATTCTTCCTACTGACCCCAATGATAGTATACTATTTTTCCTACTGACCCCAATAATAGGATACTATTCTTCCTACTGACCCCAATGATAGGATACTATTCTTCCTACTGACCCCAATGATGGGATACTATTCTTCCTACTGACCCCAATGATAGGATACTATTCCTCCTACTGACCCCAATGATAGTATACTTTTCTTCCTACTGACACCAATGATGGGGTACTATTCCTCCTACTAACACCAACATCCTTAAAGTCTCAAGAACCGTAAACTGGCCCCTTTTGTTTAAAATGTTTGTAGACCCCCTGCCCTAATTAATACTGATGGGTGAATCTGCTGAGGTTACCAAGGGTTTGGTGAGTCTTGCTCGAGATTTAATGAACCCAAACTTTGTTCTAAATTCATTTGAAGTCTATGGAGGTTTATCTTGTTAAATTCTGTACATTTAGGGCTAGGGCTACTGTCCTCAGGAGTCGCAGGAAGCTGGATGCTGCCAAGAGAGACTTGTATCAGTGAAAGAAACATACCTTACAACAGGGGAGCATCATGCTAGAAGGGGGGGGGGGGGGCTTAGGGAGATGCATAGTGTTACTGAATGGTACAATTTCATAGACATTCTCAGCAAAAAGGTTCACTATCCGCACATATTTGGACATGAATTTTTTTTTTTTTCTTTTACAGTTAGCTTGGCTTACATACAGCTAATTCTTTTTAATTAACATTTCAGGCAGCTTTAGCAGTGACACATGCTTTTTCATCTACTTTAATAGGACCTGTTTTAAATGTAAGACTATGGCTGTCCTTGTTCTCACTGATGCAACCTATCTTTCTGGTGGCCAGTTTTTTTATTAAGATCTCATTAAGAATTAAACGATCGTAGCTTATACACAATATCCGTTTTGCCAACAACAGGATGTTTTTAATGAGGGAAAATTGGCTTAAGGCCTGTATCACACCTATGCATTTTTAGTGCATTTTCAGTTTTGCAGAAACGCATTACAGTCCACTTAACATGGTTTCCAAAAAATGCACAGATGTGAATTACATCCTTAGGAAACCATGTTAAATGGACTCTAGTGTGTTTCTGCAAAACTTAAAATGCAACAAAAAATGAACCAGGCATTAAAGCATTGGGAAAAGAGTATAGGCAATTGTTTTAGTAAATTAATTCAGACACTGCTTATTAGGTTGAGGGGTGCATGAGTAAGCAGTAAAGCTGCGTGCACACGATCGGTTTGTCCGCTGGAATGTTTTCATCGGACAAACCGATTGTGTGTGGGCCCCATCGGTTTTATTTCCATCGGTGTAAAAAAATAGAACATATCTTAAATTTTTCCTATGGATAAAAAAAACGATAGAAAAATCCAATCGTCTGTATGGAACTCCAGCGGTCAAAAATCCATGCATGCTCAGAATCAAGTCGACGTATGCTTGGAAGCATTGAACTTTATTTTTCTCGGCTCGTCGTAGTGTTGTACGTCACCGCGTTTTGGCACAATCAGATTTTTGACTGATGGCGTGTAGGTAAGACTGATGAAAGCCAGCTTCATTGGATATCCGACGAAAAAATCCATCGGGTTAGATTCCATCAGATATCCAATCGTGTGTACAGGGCTTAATACTTACCTTATTCCCTGCTCCAGCAGGCTCCTCCCTCAATCTGAGCCCAAATATATTAGAGCTACAGGCTAGGGTTTTACTTTAAGAATTGTGATACTTCAGAGGATACAGAAGTGTAAAATTTGCCCCAAAAAATAAATAATAATTTTATATATATATATATATGATATATAATTGCAGCAAAAAAATAGTGGATGGAGAAGGAGAATTCGAATGACAGGATCACCACCATCTATTAACAGAACGAGATGCATTGTGTGAGAGTAGTAATATGAGCAATATGAATAGCAGTATGAGGGCAGAAGGGGGCAAGTGAGCGACACAACTTTTCTCAGTCACAGCAGCTGTTACACTTCATGGCTTCACAGCTGCTCAGGGCAGTATGCAGAGACTATAAAGGGGGCATTGGTGTTGTATAAAAAAGTCACCCAGTCACAGGTAGGTATCGGAGACCAGATCTAGCTGTATTCCTTAACTGTGTAGAGAAAATTTTGGTCATCAGGTTGGCTGTGTTATCTGGCATGGCTACGAAAATCTCAGGTTAAACACGCAGAAATATTAATTTTGGCAGGTAAAACAACTGTTATATATATATATATATATATATATATATATATATATATATATATATATATATATATATATATCCTCTGTGTATATAGTTTCTACCCTAGGATTTAGCTTTAAATTTAGCTTCTCATACTATTGAGAGGTTGCTTAGAAAGATTAAAGGAGTCCAAATATCTCCTCCCCAGCGCCCCCCCCCAACTTTCCTGAGCCCTATCAAAGTCTCTCTATGGCCATCGATGAGAGGTTTTGTAGAACTGACAGCATACAATAAGTGCTGCAACTTGGGAGCCCAGGATATTCTACAACCATTATAGCTCCACAATGGTGTCAGGTCTAGTCTTTGCTTTTATGATGCTTTTAGGCTTTTGATGTATGGTGGTTGCCGGCCCTCCAAAATAAAATGGAGCATAATAAAATGGAGCTGAATAGAATTAACATTTTTGATTGCGTTGTCTGAGTAACTAGATTTACTGAACTCCTTTCTTAAAAAAAATGATTTGCGTGTTTACTAGACCTTGCAGTATGTCTTGCACATTAAACATTTTACAGGGCTCAATACACGTAGCTCTAGTTCATGGACTTGTACATTCCCCCCTAAAACCATAGAAATAGTTTAATTTTCCAAGCAGTGGAATTCAGCCTTTTAACAGTCTTTCTATAGTCAATACAGAGTTCAAATATTCTGACCATCTTTGACTTCTATTAAGGGAGTTTAATTAAGATTTACAGAGATATAAATCTGTTCTTCTGTTAGACTTGGCATACCATTCATGCAGTTTCCCATGTCATTTGCACTTAGACTTCAGAGGTCAACCACTGAAAAAATGTAAATTAAAGCTGCATTGTCTGCCATTGAGGAATGTCCCTTTGAAATATAGCCATGTTACAGATTTAAATTAAGATGATTTTAATAACACTATTGCTGTGATGAATGCGTGAGATTTTACAGAATGGCTACTGGTTCAGTGGACTTAAAGGGCCAGATCCACATACCTTTGCCGCCGGCGCGGTGTGACCCATTTACACTAAGCTGCTGTAAGTCACAGCGGCGTATCCTTATCCTCAAAGAAATGCCGCTATAACTTATGGCGGCGTAGCGTAAATGGGCCGGCGTACGCGTGTGTAATTTAAATTTACTAGTGGGGGGGCGTGTTTTATTATAATTATGAATGACCCGACACAAACTACGCTTTTTTTAACTGCGCATGCACCGGTCGTGGACGTATCCTAGTGCGCGAAATCAAGTCGCAAATAGTCAATGAAAACGACGTTAACCTAACTTATGCCCAGGCCCATTCTGGATCGGCATACACAAACGACGTAAACGAAGTCCAATACGACGCTGTCCCGACGTCCATACTTAACATTGGCTGCGCCTCACTATAGCAGCTTTATCTTTACGCCGGAGATACGCTTACGAAAACGACGTAAACGGAAATGCGCCAGCCGGTCGTATGTTCGGGAATTAGCGTAACTTGCTCATTTGCATATTTTACGCTGTAAATAGACAGAAGCGCCCCTAGCGTCCAGCGTAAATATGCATCTAAGATACGATGGTGTAAGAAACTTACGCCAGTTGTATCTTAGTGTAAGTCCGGCGTATCATGTTTTCTGGATAGAAAATAATGACACGCCGGCGGGAAATTCAAATTACGACGGTGTATCTGTAGATACACCGGCGTAATTCCTTTGTGGATCTGGCCCAAAGTGGTTATAAAGCCTTAAAGTGGATGTAAACCCACTCATCATTTCTAAACTACTGCCATAGTGCTGATCTATAAGGATATACATGCCTCCTGCATGTATCCTTACCTGTCAAATGTCTCCCCTCTATCTGTTATAAGAACTGAAAAACTGCAGATTCTGTGGGTGGATCTGTTGTCTGGAGCTCAGTGGGTGGAGTCGTGATGTCAGTAGACTTCCCGCCCACCTCTACACACCCCTTGTCAACATGCATTTTTTCCTATGTATTCCTTATGCTAAATTCTGCTATGATCACTAACATCCAGTCAAAATCCAGAACAGTAACCAGATGACTTCAGAAAAGGAGTGGGGGGTGGGAATTAAAAAAATTATTTCTGTCTCCAGGCTAGTGCATGAGATATGTAAATAACCTGTAACTCACAGCAAAGGGGGCAGAACGAACTAAGGTTTTTCTTTGTAAGTCCGTTTTATTTCACTGAACAATAAAATAGGATTGCTCAGAGCTGGATTAACTCTGTGTGGCAAGACTGGGTGGGCACAGATGATAAGAAATCTTACACTGTACTTTGTGCCATCAAAAAAGTGGTTTACATCCACTTTAAGGTTTTTCACCTTAATGCATGCTATGCATTAAGGTGAAAAAAAAAATCCTGTGCTGCAGCACCCCTTCAGACCCCACTTTTTTTCTGAGCCCGATCTGTTCCAGCGATGCGCATTGGTTCCAGCTGCTGTCGCTCTCCTCATTGGACAGATTTATGGGGGTTTCTTTTGGCTCCCACTGCTGTCAATCAAAAGCTGGGACACGGTAGTGGGAGTTTGGGCTGGACACCACTGTTCGTGTCAATGGACGCAGCAGCGGTACTCAGAGGCGAGCCCGCACAGGTGCCCCCATGGAAAGTGGCTTTCCATGGGGGCACTCAATGAAGAGGAGCAGCCAGGAGCACTGGCAGGAGACCCCAGAAGAAGAGGATTGGGGATACTCAGTGCAAAACCATTGAACAGAGCAGGTAAGTATAGGCATGTTTGTTTTTATTAAAAAAAAAAAACATAGAGGGTTTACAAACTGGTAGTGACAGAGCAGGTGAGCTATATAGATTTTGGCAAGCATTTAATACTACAAGGGGTTTTAGCTGTACACATAAAGATCTGTCTCCTAGGTACTGTACTAAGGAGTAACCACGGCTCTGTATCTTTTCACTTGTCATGGTGAATGGAGATTTTATTTTAACCATCGGTTTTCAATGGAAATATGGGGTGCCTTCCCAAGTATTCATCCTTAAATCCTCTTTACTTACCTGGCTTTCTTTGGTTTTAATACTGTTTGAGCAACTGATTTAGAACATGCATTCCACACATGAAGCCTAAACTTTTGGCACAGAGTATGGGAGGCAAGAAACAATTTTAAGTAAAAAAATGGCGGTCTACCTGTTTCTTGCATTCCTTTAAATGTCATCACAAGCTTGTTAAGGTTTAGCATTATTGACTTGACTGTCTCATTCATAAGTGCCCACTTTGCCCTATCTTTTAGTCCCTAGCATCACATCCTTGATTAACACAATCAATCATGGAGGAGAGCTGGGAGAGGCTGCAGGTAAACTTTGCAAACTTTGCAGTATGGAGGGGATACAGTTCGCACAGACAGACCTAATGAACAGCTCTAGAATTGGCTTTCATGCAGCCTGGATATTGGCTTCTGAATATCTTTTTCAGTGTGCTTCAGACAAAAAAGTCAAATTAGCAGCTTTGTGCAAAAGCCATTTTTTCACGAGGGCTCTGGTCCCTAATCCCACTCTATTTTATGCACTTATCAAATAAAATTGGAAATTTTAGTTATTTTAATAGTTTTCTAAAGCATTAAAAGAGAAATTGTACACCTGGCTAACAGAAGGTTATTTGTTTGTAGGCATTATACATAACACCTGGAAGGGATGTTATCATTGATATGTATATATGCAAATTGCTTTTAGTAAAATCCTTATCAAGACTCCTTTCATTCAGTTATCTAATGCCAGAACTGCTCCTACCCACCCAAATTCTGCCAGTTAAATGACAGGGGTATGGCCTTATTTCAGTGTTATTTTGTAGAGGACTCTGTACTTTACAGTGTGACAAAGGTCTCGTCAGTCGTTCAAACCACGTACTGCATTCTAGTTTCATATTTACAGGTATTCAGTACACTGAGCAGGTCAGATTAACCATTATCATAGGAATTACACTAAACTCGGATTGATGACAAGATGCAGCTGGACGAATCCAGTTTTAGTACTCAACCAAACGACCGGCCATCCACTTAGTTAGCAGCCGGTCTGCCAGTCTGTGTGTTCAGCTTGGTGGTTGTTTTAGTTGGGGGGTCACAGCTGAGATTCTTTGACCTTTCTATATACTTTAAACATTCCTTTAACTTTCTCAGCATTTAAGCTCCTGGTAGAAAGAATGTTGGCCCTAGAGTTTATGTTCTAAAATATGCACAATAGAAAGACTTTTATTATAGCATTCATGGAAAGTACAAGCATTTGTTGCCCCCGGCATACATGTGACTTTATAGCGGCAATAAATACTCTATACAAATATCTCAACACATTTGGGTGTGTGCATGTATGTATGTATGGCAATATATGCAGGCAATTTATATATCTGAAGTCCCGTCATCTCCATAGCCTTCAATTAAAGATGTTAAATAACAGTTTTTCTCATTGACTGATCTTTTATGCAAGACCAATACTTGTAAAAACTCAAGGAGAGGAGTATGGGTGGAAATACAGGGTAGGTGTTTTAATGTGCATGTCCCAGCTCCAAAAAATATTCCTGTTATCGGTGACATCTGGTAGGCTGAGTCATGTATACCTTCCAGCTTCTCATGGGGATAGCAGCTGCTAGATTTCTCTGCCGTGATCCTAGTCAATATTCCAGTCTTCCTTGGCTTTAGGATTTCTGCCTACTTGAGACAGTTACTAATGTGCCTGGTACAGGCATCACAATTTAGAACCATTTTATAATATCCACCGAAAAAATTATAAATTTAGTGGGCATAGTGGAAGTTCTTATAATTACCTCCTTCAGTATGTAGACCTGGGAACTGAAGCATCAAATTCACCATTGGTGTTCCTAGGTGATATAAGCATACAAATGGGTCACTTAACTCTCTAAAAATCTGCAAAAATATTATAAATGTTTTGTTCACAGACCCTTTCAAGGGTAAGGAAACTTAACACAAAATTCTCAGTGATTGTAGTGCTTTGGGTAGGGAGGGTGGTCTACATCAGCTCATGGTGTTGGGGTAAAACAGGTACAAAAAAAAAGTGTCAGATTCCTTATCAGTTAAATGTAATTTCATATACAGGTGAAACTCAAAAATTTGAATATTGTGCAAAAAATCATTTATTTCACTTATGCAACTTAAAAGGTGAAACTAATATATGAGATAGACTCATTGCATGCAAAGCTAGATAGTTCAAGCCGTGATTTGTCATAATTGTGATTATTATGGCTTACAGCTCGTGAAAACCCCAAATCCACAATCTCAGAAAATTTGAATATTACATGCAATCAATAAAACAAGGATTGTATATAGAACAACATAGGACCTCTGAAAACTATAAGCATGCATATGTACTTGGTTTGGGCCCCTTTTGCAGCAATTACTGCCTCAATGCGGTGTGGCATGGAAGCTATCAGCCTGTGGCACTTCTGAATAATGGCCTTCAGCTCTTCTGCATTGTTTGGTCTCACGTCTCTCATCTTTCTCTTAACAATGCCTTCTAGATTCTCTATGGGGTTCAAGTCAGGCGAGTTTGCTGGCCAAATAATCACCGTAATCCCACCGTCAGTTGAACCAGGTTTTGGTGCTTTTGGCAGTGTGGGCAGGTGCCAAGTCCTGCTGGAAAATGAATTCAGCATTCCCATAGAGCTCGTCTGCGGAAGGAAGCATGAAGTGCTCCAAAATCTTGTGGTAGATGGCTGCATTGACCCCGGACTTAATGAAGCATAGTGGTCCAACACCAGCAGATGACATGGCTCCCCAAATCAACACAGACTGTGGAAACTTCACACTGGACTTCAAGCATCTTAGGCCGCGTACACACGATGAGGCATGTCGGCTCAAACATGTCCGACGGACCGTTTGCAGCGGACATGTCACATCGGATTTTGGTCCGATGGCGTGTACACACCATCGGACGAAATTCCCCGCGATCTGAGGACGTGGTGACGTGGCGGTGACGTTGACGCTGCCACGTCACCAAACCCGGAAATAAAATGCTTCCGCGCATGCGTCAAATCCATTCGACGCATTCGCGGGCAGTTCCGTCCGCTGGTTAGTGTACTAACCAGCGGACAGATCCGACGGACAGGTTCGTAGCGGACAAATTTCAAAGCATGTTATGAAATTTGTCCGATGGACAAACCTCTCCGATAGCCCGTACACACGATCGGAGATGTCTGCTGAAACGGTCCGTCGGACCGGTTTCAGCAGATAAATTTGATTGTGTGTACACAGCCTTACAGTGTGTTCCGCTCCATTCTTCCTCCATACTCTGGGTTCTTGGTTTCCAAATGAGATGCAAAATTTGCTCTCGTCAGAAAAAAGGACTTTGGACCACTGAGCAACAAACCAGGTCTGTTTTTTTTTTTTTTTAGCCCAGGTAAGACGCTTCTGACGAAGTTTGTTGTTCAGGAGTGGCTTGACAAGGGGATTACGACATTTGAAGCCCATGTCCAGGATCCGTCTGTGTGTGGTGGCTCTTGATGCACTGACTCCATCCTCAGTCCACTCCTTGTAAAAGTCCCCAACACTTTTGAATGGCCGTTTCCTGACAATCCTCTCCAGGCTGCGGTCATCCCTGCTGCTTGTGCACCTTTTTCTTCCACACTTTTGCCTTCCACATAACTTTCTATTAATGTGCTTTGATACAGCACTTTGGGAACATCCAACTTCTTTTGCAATTACCTTTTGAGGCTTTCCCTCCTTATGGAGGTTGTCAATGAAAGGAATGAAATGATGCACAACTGTCAGGTCAGCAGTCTTTCCCATGATTGTGATTCCTACTGAAACAGACTGAGAGACCATTTAAAGGCTCAGGAACCCTTTGTAGGTGTTATGGCTTAGTTAGATGATTAGGGTAGGACACTTTGGGCCAGATTCAGGTACAATTGCCCTGGCGCAAAGTATCAGAGATACACTACGCCGCCGTATTTTACCTGGCTCTAAGACGAATTCAGGTAGATTTCAGCCCGTAAGGTACGGCGGCGTAGTGTATTTCTTGTGGCAGAATCGAAATACGCGATTAGGGGGCGTGAAGCATTTAAATTAGGCGCGTCCCCGCGGCGATCGAACTGCGCATGCTCCGTTCTGAAATTTCCCGCCGTGCATTGCGCGAAATAACATCGTTACGTCAGTTTTTTTTTTGAGTAGCGTCATTTACATACATTCCTATTCCCGGACGACTTACGCAAAAACAAAAAAAAAAATTGAAATTCGACGCGGGAACAACGGCCATACTTAACATGGGCTGTCTAACGTTAGACAACATTTTTGTTTCCCTAACTTCACGCAGCAAAAAGATGACTACAGATGCCGTAAGAGAATGCGACGGACGATCGTAACTTTGTGGATCGCCATAAAAAGCTAATTTGCATACCCCGACGGTGAAAACAACGCAAACTCCACCCAGCGGGCGGAAAAAGATTGCAGCATAGATGCGACGGTGTACAAAGACGTAAGCCTGTCGGATCGAAGCCTGAAGCCGTCGTATCATGATTTGAGGATTCAAACTAATGATACGATGCGGGTAATTTGAAATTACTCCGGTCTAACAGGAGATAGAGTAATGGCTCTGTGAATCTGGCCCTTTGAGCCTAGAAAATTGCACCTATTCACAATATTCAAATTTTCTGAGATTGTGTATTTGGGGTTTTCATGAGCTGTAAGCCATAATCCTCACAATTATGACAAATCACGGCTTGATCTATCCCGCCTTGCATGTAATAAGTCTCTCTCATATATTAGTTTCACCTTTTAATGCCGCGTACACATGATCAGCCCATCCGATGAGAACGGTCTGGTGGACCGTTTTCATTGGTTAACCGATGAAGCTGACTGATGGTCCGTCACGCCTACACACCATTGGTTAAAAAAAACAATCGTGTTAGAAGGCGGTGACGTAAAACACAACGACGTGCTGAAAAAAATGAAGTTCAATGCTTCCAAGCATGCGTGGATTTCTAACCGATGGTGGTGCCTACTAACGATCGGTTTTGACCCATCGGTTAGGAAACAAATTTAAATTTAAATTTAAAACAAGTTAGCTTTTTTTAACCGATGGTTAAATAACCGATGGCGCCCACACACGATCGGTTTTGACCGATGAAAATGGTCCATCAGACCATTCTCACCGGTTTAACCGATCGTGTGTACGCAGCATAAGTTACATTAGTGAAATAAATGAACTTTTGCACGATATTCTAATTTTTCGATTTTCACCTCGCCTGGTTCTGGAGTCAACCAAATCTTATGTGTTTTTTTTTCCCCTTCTATCTCTATTCCCCTATCTTTTCTCTTTTTAAATGAATCTGATGATAAATGATTATAAATAAATGATTATATTATAAATGATTCTAGTACCACATATGGTCCTTGAGATCAAGTGGAAATTCGGTTAGTGGGTCATAAGTTTGGTTTAGTTTTGACCCTCATAGGTAATTGATTTAACATAAAGACTAAAATATATGAAGATTTAACAGCGATGTTACTGACCTTAAACAGCTTGTTAATTTTCTACAATTATTTTTTATTGTAATGATAAATACTGATTTTATATTTCTATCTGAAAACTTGAATAAGCACATTGGAAACAAATCTCAAGTGTTTAGAGTTGTATAGATGGTAATACAGATTATACATTGTATGTTTTCCATACATATAGAAATATATAATATATTTGGGTGTGTATTTTTAGTGATAAACTGGTTTTCTCTATGGTCCAAGACAGTAATTCAATCACTGTGCATTTCATAACACAGCAAACACTCTCTAATCACATTATATGCTGCCTGATGTGAGCCATTAAAGGCTTCAGATGAAAACACATATCCTAGTAATGACATAAAACCCTGAGGGATTGTCCTCTGTATACTGCTGTGGCTACATCCTGAATCTCTGCTCAGCATCACTTTACACTGGGGCAGGATACCGGAGACCCCTCGGCTACTGTGAGTTATTGAGAGTGCACTGGGGAAAATTGTATTACACTGAAGGATGTACTGCACACACCATTATGGACAGTCTAAGGGCCTGGTTATTAATAACAATGCTGGAAGTGTAACCCAGTAATTGGTCAGCTCTCAGTATGGAATCCTAAGTAACCCAAGTTGCAGCATTTTACATTTAGTAACTTGGAATAAGCCATATGAACCATGATGAAGACAACCAATAAAGGTAGATTTTTTTTTATAATCTTCATTGCTAAAACATCCTGTTAAGGATTCTTTACCCAGTACATACACTCTCCTCCACCAGTGAACAAACATTTTCTTAAAGAAAGTTAGCAAATATAGCCTACATATTTATTTTAGTATATTTCCTTTAAAGTGATTGTTAACTCAATAAAATAACAGAGAGGTTCACACTTTCCTGCTCTGTGCGATGGAATTACACAAAAGGCGCTTCCTAGTGTGGCACACTTGAACCATGCTGCCTGTATCCATAGACACAGACCGTGCCACTAGGCTCTGCCCCCAGCTCCCTATTTAGGCTTTAGAACCACTTTACGGGGAATAGTTGTTACCATCCTGGGCATCAGCATCTACCTCTATGAAAGTACCTGCTTAAAGGGTCACTAAAGGAAAACAAAATTTGGGCTGAAATGACTGTTTACAGGGTATAGAGACATGAAAGTTAACTGATTCCTTTTAAAAATAGATAAAAATCAATCATATAATCAACCTACAGTTCTAGTTTTGTTTTTGCTGTTATTTCCTGTATCTCTGATGTACAGAGCCAGAGAGCCAATAGAGGGCAGTGATGGTTTGTCTAAAACCCCTCAGCACCAACCCAGTTTCAGTTTACACACGGTAATCACACCTCCTTGATTAGTAAACGCAGTGAGAAAGCTCCGAGCACTGTGGTTATAAGGAAACAGACAACCAGGAAGTGTGGAGATCAGAGCAGAATTACAGCAACATCTTCCTTTAGTGACCCTTTAAGTCTTCTGTACGCGAAAGGCGAGCAGACTTGTGAAATCCTGTCTAGTGTGCCATAATAACGCTGTGGGAATCAAAAGTCTGGTTACCTTTTTGGGCTTTTTCACACAGGCGGATCCCATGATGACCCGTTCCTTATATATCCGCTTGCTCAGCGGGAATCGCTCTGTCGATCGCCGCTAAGCCGGCAGATGACAGGGCAGTCCCTGTCAGATCTTCGCTCTCCTCTATGGGGGGTGATCGGATGAACATGGACCACCTGTCTGTGTTCATCCGATCCACTCTGACGAAGGATGGAAAAATAGGATTTTCCTCCATCTGCAGAATTGGACCATAGCGCACACTGATAAGATCGGGTGTCGACACCCGCTATCCCATAGGGATACATGTATGTCCCTTTTTCATTCGTAAACGGATGGATGAAAAAACGAACATACGGTCCGCTGGTGTGAAAGAGCCCTTTGGGTTTCATGAGTAGTAGAACACATTTCTTTTTATAACATTTAAATCTAATTAAGCAATGTGCTTTTTCCTCTGGTGATGACACCTAAACCTATTGAGCAGCAACCTATTTCAGGTAAGCTTATAATTAAGCTACATATATTGATGATGTGAAGAAGTATTACAGTTAATTGGGATGTAACTTTAAGCAGAAATCAATAATTACATATCGATATATTCAAACTTGCAGTACATAAAGGTTAAAAAAATATATATTAATATCAAAAAGCTATTAAAACCTGCATAAGGTCATAATGTTTGATTTGACCAATTACTTGTGCTCATTTTGGGGGTCTTGAGATACTACTTTAACTAAATCTTCTACCCCTTCTGTTTTTGTGCTTTTGGGATGGCTCACAGACACACATACATGTAGTACTGTGCAAAAGTTTTAGGCAGGTGTGGAAAAAATCTGTAAATTTTAGAATGCTTTCAGAAATAGAAATGTTAATAGTTTATTTTTTTATCAATTAACAAAATGAAAGGTAAATGAACAGCAGAGAAATCCAAATCAATATTTGGTGTGACCACACTTTGCTTTCAAAACAGCATCAATTCTTTATTTTTTCTAGGTACACTTGTACACAGTGATGGTTTGGCTCCACAGAACCCTGATTTCAACATAACGGAGCGTGTCTGAGTTTATATGAAGAGACAGAAGGATTTGAGGCAGGCAGCCTACAACCACAAACGATATGTGGTTAGTTCTCCAAGATGTTTGGAACAACCTACCTGTCAAGTTCCTTCATAAACTGTGTGCAAGTACCTAGAAGAATTTATGCTGTTTTGAAGGCCACGCCAAATTTTGATTTGATTTGGATTTCTCTTCTGATCATTTAATTTCCATTGTGTTAATTGATAAAAAATAAACTAGCACTTCTATGAACGTATTCTTAATCTGCAACATTTTCTCACACCTGCCTAAGACTTTTGCACAGTGCTGTGCATGCATTAATACATGCAGGAATCAACTTCCCAAAACAGACTTTTATTTTTAGAACAGAACTCGTGCTCTAACACGTTGTGAATACAGAAAACCATCCTACTAGTGACTACTCTCCTTTCCCTTTCTTCTACGCTTACTAGGGTGACTTGAAAGTGAACAAGCCCATTTAACATAAGAGGTGTAACTGGTTTTAGTTTATTAAAGCGGAGTTCCACCCAGGAAAACAACATTTTGCCTATTTTGTTTAAAAAAATTAAATTAAAAAAAAACCTGAAAAAAAAAATACTCACCCGAAATACCTGTTGCTATGCGGAAGTCCGTAATCTGCCTCTTCCACACCGCGGTGTCCTTTCTTCTTGTGAATGGGGAGCGCTGCTTTCTGGGAACTGTGTGTGTTCTCAGAGAGCAGCCGCCCATTCACAAGCCAGCGTGAGACTCACGCAGGCGCAGTAGGAAATGGGCAGTGAAGCCGTACGGCTTCACTGCCTGTTTCCCATAGTGTGGATGGCGGCGCGGGACCCGGAGCGATCGTGGGATCGGCATCGGGGGGACCATCAGCGCGGGCAAATAGGACAAGGTAAGTGTCCTTATTTAAAGTCAGCAGCTACACTGTTAGTAGCTGCTGACTTTAAAAAAAAAAAAAACGCGGCTGGAACACCACTTTAAGTAGTACATATCGAAGTGTTTTGTGTGATACATAATTGCATTCCTTGGGCATAAAGTAGACAGAACTATCTGCATTGGCCTTGCAGCAATGTAGACATGAGTGGTCATCCAGACTTTTCTTTTTATTTGTCAATAAAGTTTTTATTGTATGTTCAAAAATAAAGCATTTGTACAATCATAATAACATTTGTACATGTACTTAAGCATAGTAAAAGTCATCTAGAATTTAATAACCGGCAGTTGAAGGGGTTTCTTGGTACAAAAGTTAATATTATATAAAGAATGGTAAATTAAAAACATAAAGGTTAGGCCCCTTTCACACGATGAAATACAGACATACATATATCCCTATGGAATAGCACCCGTTCTTATCGGTCCCCGCTATAATCCGATTTTGCAGACGAGCCATCTTCATCCGATCCCCCCATAGAGGAGAGCAGAGATCTGACAGGGTGGTTCCTGCACAGTGTGCAGGGACCACCCTGTCATCTGCCGGCTCAGCGGTGATCAACGGAGCTGAATTTAAAAAGCATAGGAGCATTGGGGTTTACTCTAAAATCCAAATCTGAATTTAAGGCTTTAATTGTGGTGTCATCATAGCCTCTCCTCTTTATATTTATTCACATGGTAGATGGCACCTGCAATGTATTGTGAAGTTCAGCACTGAGCCTTGCAACTCCAGGAATTAAATGTTTTAGTAAAGAATCGAGTATGTATTCTGTTCAGTCGTTGGCAGTACATCTGAGTACCTGAGTCATCATCAGCTGTTATGAATCAAAAACCTTTAATCTGAGCTGAGCAATGGCACTTGTGGGTAGAATTCTTTGGGACATTGTTCATCCTAGAATTGCCAAGATGTCTTGGTAAGACTGAGTCATCGAATGCATTTTCTTCAAATACTGGTTTTGAAAGGTAAAATTGGTTAAACAAGAGCAGGTGTGATAAGTAAGAAAAGTGGCATGTTCTGGGAAAAGGGTTCATCCTTTGGTATTGTATTAGATCAGTGGTCTCCAAACAGTAGCCCAGGGGCCAGATGTGGCCCTTTGCTTGCCTTTATTTGCCCTTGGGGCACTATTTCTCCCATTTATGCCAACGATGAGGTCGTTTTCATCAAACTGACACCAACGATGGGGCACTATTTCTCCCACTGACACCAACGATGGGGCACTATTTCTCCCACTGACACCAACGATGGGGCACTATTCCCCCCACTGACCCCTGTATTAGATGATTGTCACCCAACAACACACAATTCAAGTAGGATCCAGTAACCGAGCCATTATAGGGCACTGCAGAGGACTTTGGGGAAGTATGGTTAATTGAGGTAGGTTAGCAATTGTCCACATTACAAATGTCCAGTCCATGTCTTACCAATTTTTCCACTTTCCTTGAGCAGTTTTAAGAGGTAATTTTTTGGTTAAAGGAAAACCTTTATTTGTAGGTGGAACTTGATGGGCTGGGTGAACCCCTAGCTTTGTGCATGTCTTGGATTCTCCAGAAGTGAGATCTTTCTACCCTATTTTGTAACAATTTTCATGTCCAACTAGTTGTTCCTACCCACTGTTGCATGCTTCAGGATGCAACCCCGCAGGTAAAACGGACTGATCTTTAGCAGATGCGTGGGGATGCCATTAATTCTTAACTGGCAGGAGCAACTCAGTGCATGAAACCACGTGGTGCAAATTGCAAGAGATTAAATAAAATATCAGATAACATAACCCCCCAGCACCTGCCTAAAACTGAAATATTGTTTGGTGCTGGTAATGTTAATGGGTTGTATGCATTCCCATGTCTTTGTATTGGGAAGGGTAAGATCTTAGTTCTGTATATAGATGCTGTATTATGCATGTAACTGTTGCAGGTCTTATTAGATAGAGCAGCCTCTATAACAAATTAAGGTTGTTCTACTAATAAATAAGAGAGAAAAGCACGCCACCAAACCGACATGTTTCATTCTGTTGACTTTGTGTACATCAGAAAAACAAACAGTGTTTCTAGGATAGGTGAGTGTACCAAAGTCATTCGATGGCCAGGTATCCTGAGTTTGGCTGTACTGATCCAGGGTAAGTCTAGAGATTTAGTAGATGATGTCAGTTAAAAAAAAAGGATGAAAGTCTTTTACAAGTACTCCTACCCTTAATGAAGGCAGAATGACATTTCCTTGATGCTAACGCATCTATGTATAGTTTTACATGCAAGGATTTGTATTTCTTTTTCGTCAATCGTGTGATCCAGACACCCATACCAGACAGGAAATCCAAGTTCTAGGTCTCTGATTCAGCAGCAACACAGTTTGATCAACAACATGCCTTCAGCATTCTGATTGGACAATGTAGGAGCAGGACCACATTGAGAAGCACATCTCTCTGCTCTCTCCTCATTCTCCTCTATCTGCATTTTCAGTGCCGGCACATGTGCACTGCAGAAGAGTCCGATTGGCCTCTAGAGCTGGTCCCCACCTCTTTTTTCTCTCCCAGAGTGCTGCACAGGGATTTCCAGGAGCCTGAAACAAAGATACATTTATGTATGTTTTCTAGTTGCTTTTAATATTGTTTTACACAAATGCATATCCGCATTAATCAGTGGTTTGTATATGCTTAGAATTTGGCTTTAAGTTGACCTTTAATGTGTAACCTGAACCTAAAGGCCTTTTACTACATGACCATTGTCTCAGTACTGACTTTGGAATGAATGATGTGACAGCATCAGGAAAATCTGGGCAATCCCTGTGACTGGCAGAGTGCTTAGTGACTTTAGTGCCCCTCCTCTGTGACTGAAGATCCTTGTATGTGCACTGGTCATAAACCTCAGAAAATATAAAAATAAAACTTCAAAAATCTGACTAAAAAATATAAAAGCCAATAGCATTATGATTTTTAAAAGCGTAAACACAGTTGATTGATAATAAATGGCTTCAGCCACAGAGGAGGAGCTTTAAAGCCACTAAGCAGTCTGCCAGTCACATTTTCCTGATAATTTTGCAGCACCAGATGCCGTCACATCATTTATTCCACATCTTTTCAGTCCTGAAGTTATTTGTGGGGTTTTTTTTGCATCCCAAACAATTTTTCTGGCAATTTGAGTTGGTCTACCTGACCGTGGTTCGCTATCAACAGAAACCCTAGTTTTCCACTTCTTGTTAGAATTTGAACACTTGCTGATGGGTATTCTCAATTCATTGGATATCTTTTTATAAATGTTTTAGATATATTTTTAGAAATGTGATTATTATTAATGTACGTAGTTATGTTTAAGGGGGTCTTCTAGTGTATGGTCATTTTTGGTTTAATAAACAGGATTACACTATTTGCTGCTGTTCTTGTTTTTATGACTTGTGTTGGAGCCCCTGTACTGGTTGATCCTGCTGGATGGTGATTATCTAATATAAAGTGGCTGATGAGACATCTTACTTAAGGCCCATTTACTATAGGCTTCTGGTGAGTTTGACCCCTGGGGGAGTGTGCATCACGCGATGGATTGCGATTATTGGTCTTTGGTGAAAGGTACATGATTGGACAATCGCTTTTATACACCATCCAATACTTTAAACTGTTTAAACCTTTACTACGTTCAAGACTTTATATCAGTGGTTTTAACCACTGGTCCATTATCACCCAATTCAGAGACTGACTGTTTTATGTTTATACCGTTATATTTTATATATAAAATATTGAGAGCCGGTTCACACAGGGGCAACACAACTTTTAGTGCGACTTCGCAAGGCGACACTTGCGCGTGAATCACAGCGCGACTTGGGGCGACTTACAACGCGACTTGAAGTCGCCTTCAGGAGGAGGAACTCCATGCCAAATTTTAAATAAAAAACCGGCATGCGTTCCTCCACCAAGAGCATACCAGGCCCTTAGGTCTGGTATGGATTTCAAGCGGAACCCCCTACGCCCCAAAATCCATTCCAGACCCTTATCCGAGCATGCAACCTGGCCGGTCAGGAAAGGGGGTGGGGACAAGCGAGCGCCTCCCCTCCTGAACTGTACCAGGCCGCATGCCCTCAACATAGGGGGGTAGGTGCTTTGGGGCAGGGGGGGCGCCCTGACAACTCTGGCCGTTAGTTTTCGGGGTCTTTAATAAGGGGGCCCCCAGATTCCAGCACCCTATGTGAATGAGTATGGAATACATAGTACCCCTACCCATTCAGCTGGGGAGGGGAGTGTCAAGAAAAACGGCGGCCCGGTCTTCTGCGTTGTCTTCTTCCCTCTTCTCTTCTTCGATGTTGACTCGATGATTTCTCCCGCTGTAATGCCGGGTACGTGGTGCGCAACGATTTATATAGGCCTCTTATGACGTCACAGTCCCATCATGCTCCAGGTGATGATGACATAAGGGGCGGTGTCACCGGGTGATATCACCCGGTGACCACGCCCCATGCCTATATAAATCATTGCGCACCCGGCATTACAGCGGGAGGAAGCGTTGTGTCAACATCAAAGAAGAGAAGAGGGAAGAAGACGATGCAGAAGACCGGGCTGCCGCTAGTAAAAGAGCTGAAAGAAGATAGCGGAGGTGCCTGGTAGAAGGCAAAAAGAACCGGAGAGCGGGAGACGAGAGCGTAGAAGTCGAAAGAAGACCCCCGAAGTTGGAATAAGGGAGAAGATCGGGCCACCGCTAGTAAAAGAGGTGGAAGAAGATAGCGGAGGAGCCCGGCGGATTGCAGAAACAACCAGAGAGTGGAGAAGTCGGAAGAAGACCCCTGAAGTCGGAAGAAGACCCCCGGAACTGCCTAATAAATTTTAAAAACCTGTCTAGTGTTTTTTTCTTGACAACCCCCCCCCCAGGTGAATAGGTAGGGGTACTATGTACCCCATACTCATTCACATAGAGTGGGGTCCGGGATCTTATTAAAGGGGGCTCCTGGATTCCGATAAGCCCCCCGCTCTCAGACCCCGACAACGGCCAGGGTTGTGGTGAAGAGGCCCTTGTCCCCATCAACATAGGGACAAGGTGCTTTGGGGTGGGGGGGCACAGGGCGCTCATCCCCACCCCCTTTCCAGACAGGCCGGGCTGCGTGCTCGGGTAAGAGTCTCGTATGGATTTTGGGGGGACCCCCATGCCGTTTTTTCGGCGTAGGGGGTTATCCTTGAAATCCATACCAGTCCTAAGAGCCTGTATTTTATTTAAAATTTGGCGTGGAGTTCCCCCTTATGATTCATACCAAATACCAGCTCTGTGGGAGGGAGGGGTTTGCCTTAGAGCCGGTTCACACTGGGGCGACTTCCTGTAAAGTTGCCTCACTATGAATAGGGATCCGACTTGGAGGCGACTTCCATTGAAATCAATGGGTACAAGTCGCCTAGAAGTCGGATTGAAGTAGTACAGGAACCTTTTTTGAAGTCGGAGTGACTGCAGTAGTGTGCATTGAGACGGCTCCATTCACTTGCATTGATTTCTTCATGCAGCGCGACATGTTTAAAGTATTAAAACCAACTAGTAAACATATATGAGAACAGGGCTCGAAAATAAACAGGCGCCAGGTCGCATTTGCGACTATAATTGGCAACCTGGCGTCTGGGGTGGCACAGCTGGAGTATATATATTATATTCTGTGTGTGTGTGTGTGTGTGTATATATATATATATATATATGTGTATGTATATGTTTGGTTTGAGTAGTCTTTCTGTGTAAATTTTAAATTGGTTAATTTTTATATTGAAAATAAAGCTTTGTCGGTCGTTTAAAAAAAAAAACCTGGCTCCTAGATTCCAAGCAAATTTGTCAAGCCCTGTATGAGAATATATATATATATATATATATATATATATATATATATATATATATATATATATATATAATTTCAAACAAAGGCTTATTTTACTCCTTTTACGTTGCTTGCAGTTTTTGCCTAATTAGGGGAACTCTCATGGTTTTAGAGCTGGCTCATGTAAAACTGTAATGTAAGCTGCAAAATCCTCTCATTACACTTTCAATATTCTTAAGGTTTTTGTTAAAGACCTCATTGTGTGCGTTCACATCCCACACTGGTAACTGGAACATGATTATTAGTTAACAGAAGGATTAACGTGGATCTGTCACCTTGCATTAGCAATTTCACATACATTACTAGATCAAAAACGACCTATTTCTCAGCCTGGTAATGTCTCCTAAAAAGTATTTTAGATTCCCCTTCCCCAACATTCCATTGGCCATGCTTATATATTTCTACACACGAGATGGATGAATATTTACAGATTTTTGATTTGGCCCTGATGGAGTGACCACTAAAAAATGAAACTCTGAATATTTACCTTTTATTTGTATTAATTGTGCCCAAATTCGTATATATACGGGTAATTGCTGTGGAGTAGTGTCCTTGTGTGTGTCTCAGGAGCTGAAATGAAACCTGTCATGTGACAAAAATAGCAACTGCAGTTGCTGAGTGCTACTCCTGAAAATGCTGGTGGTCTGGCTGTCATATTCATCCTCTTACTTTGAGTCCAAGTCCCAGAAGAATCCAGGAATACAGTGCCTTGAAAAAGTATTCATACCCCTTAACATTTTCCATATTTTTTCATTTTACAATCAAAAACTTAAATGTATTTTATTGGGATTTTATGTGATAGACCAACTGTGAAGTGGAAGAAAGATGATAAATAGTTTGCAATTTTTTTTTTACAAATAAATATCTGAAAAGTGTGGCGTGCATTTGTATAAAACACTATGTATGGCGGAAAACAAACACTGCTCATCACCCTGAACACACCAGCAGGGACAGGGACGCTGGTCAGAGTTGATAAGAACCAAATACAGGGCAATCTTACAGCAAAACCTGTCAGAGTCTGCAAAAGACTTGCGACTTGGACAGAGGGTCACCTTTAAGCAGGACAACGACCCTAAACATACAGCCAGAGCTACAATGGAATGGTTTATATCAAAGCATATTCATGTGTTAAAATGGCCCAATTAAAGTCCAGACCTAAATCCAATTGAGAATCTGTGACAAGACTTGAAAATTGCTGTTCACGGATGCTTTCCATTCAATCTGACAGCGTTTGAGCTATTTTGAAAAGAAGAATGGGCAAACATTTCACTCTCTAGAGATGCAAAGCTGGTAGAGACATACCCAAAAAGACTTGCAGTTGTAATTGAAACAAAAGTTGGGTCTACAAAGTATTGACTCAGGGGGGCTGAATACAAATGCACACCACACTTTTCACATTTATTTGTTGAAAAAAAAATAATTAAAAACCATTTATCATTTTCCTTCCACTTCATTTATCCTTATACAATATATTTATGTTTTTGGTTGTAACATGACAAAATGTGAAACATTTCAAGGGGTATGAATACTTTCAGGCACTGTATAAGGACTTTGGACTGTTCTCTGGCTTTTGTCATTTGTTTTATTTTTCTTAAATCATTCATTTAGAACAGGGGTGCCCAACCAGTGGCCCGGGGGCCAAATGTGGCCCATGGAGCCCTCTGATGTGGCCCGCGACCTCCTGCCCTGGGATGGAATACAATAGAATACTGTTATTAAAGGTCAGTCTATTACTATAATCACAGTGTATATATGGGCATATCTGTTCTGCAGTGGCTACTGGGCTGCTTTCAAACTGATCCGCAGGTGCAGAGCAGTTTATCTGCAGGTTTTCTGCACCGAGCCATACACTTCTGTTATTACCTGCGAGTTTGGTGAACTTTCTGAAAGTGCAATAAACTTCTATTATATTCTGCAAGTTTGGTGCAAAGTGCAGGAAAGCCAAAAGATACACTGCGTTGCACCCGCAGTACGGGGAAACTGCAGCACATCAGTGTGAAAGCAGCCTTGAGCCCCTTTCACATGGTTAGTCCGACCAATTGGATCCTCCATTCACCTCTAAGTAGTGGCAGACATAAACCGACTTATGTCCTACCTCCAATCCGAAAAAAAAAATATGGAGTAGTAGAGTGGACTGTATCTGTATCCGCTCTGCATATGCAGAGCAGACACGGACATGCCATCCACCTGCTTCACTCATTGTGGCCTGCGATCAGCTACCAAGTCGCTTAGGTGGCCCTCGCTCGTCAAAAGGTTGGGCACCCCTGATTTAGAAGGTATGAAGTGACACAATCAGAATCAAACCAGCTAATTAGCATTTCCATAGGAAGCTGATTCTGTGCATTTTCTGATAGCTTGGCTTTAGGGTGTTTCTCTAGACCAGTGGTTCGGCACCTTTTTTTAGTCAATGCACCCTTTAAAATATCCCATTCTAATGTAAAAAAAAGTAATATGCCGCGTACACACGATAATTTTTCGGCATGAAAAAAAAACGTTTTTAAAAACGTAGTTTAAAATGATTGTGTGTGGGCTTCACATCGTTTTTCATGATCTGAAAAACGACAAAAAAAATAATCGAACATACTGCATTTTTTCACGGCGTTTTAAAAAATGTTGTTTTCGGGTTGTAAAAATTGATTGTGTGTGGGCTAAAACGACTTTTTAAACCCGCGCATGCTCAGAAGCAAGTTATGAGATGGGAGCACTCGTTCTGATAAAACTACCATTCATAATGAAGTAAGCACATTCATCACTCTGTAACAGACAGAAAAGCGCAAATCGTCTTTTACTAAAAGCAACCCAAAGGGGAATAGAACTTCCCCTTTAGAGTCACCGCGCTTTGTACATCATTTTTCAAAAACGATGGTGTGTGGGCAACATCGTTTCTAATGATGAAGTTGGAAAAACGTTGTTTTTTGGACATGCTGAAAAACGTTTTTTTTTTTTAATGCCGAAAAATGATATTGTGTACACGGCAATAGTTTTACATAATGCAGCAACATCCACACACATAGGACTCCCAACGCTGAAGTTGATTTATTCTTCTGAAGCAAATCCACCTTTACACACTGGTACTGGCTAGTATACCAATCGATGGTGGCTGGTGCTCAAAATTTTTGGGGGCACACAGACAAACTGAAGAAAAAAAAACATCAATTGCCGACACTGTGCCTATCAATTGCCCCCAGTGTGCTCCGTCAAATGCTGCCAGTGTGCCCATCAATTGCCGCTACTGTGCCCCATCAGATGCTGCCAGTGTGCCCATAAATTACTGCTACTGTACCCTATTAGATGCTGCCAATGTGCCCATCAATTGCCGCTAATGTGCCCCATCAATGCTACCAATGTGCTTATCAATTGCTGCGTCTGTGCCCCATCAGTTGCTGCCAGTGTGCCTATCAATTGCTGCTACTGTGCTCCATCAGATGCTGCCAGTGTGCCAATCAATTGCCGATACTGTGCCCCATCAGATGCTGCCAGTGTGCCGATCAATTGCCGATACTGTGCCCCATCAGATGCTGCCAGGGTGCCGATCAATTGTCGCTACTGTGCCCCATCAGATGCTGCCCGGCACTTACCTGTCTCTCGCAGCGGGTCAGCGGCGGTCCCCTGCACGTCCTCCATGTCTTCGTCTGTCTATCCCAGGCGTCCAATCACAGCACCTGATGTTTCAGCCAATCAGGTGACCGGTAACAGACTCGGCAACCTGATTGACTGAGAGGCGGATTCAGTGTTATTTTTCCCATTCTTTCATTCTACAATGGGAAATATTTTTCTTATACTCAACAATTTACAATCAACTATACATATTCCAATACAAATCAATATTTAGAAGATCTCTTAATAGAGCCTGAGTTCAGAGGATCATGTGATCTTATTCTAGGATAAATTCTAGATCCTAAAATTAGGTTTTGCTGCCTAAAAAGAAGCAATTAGACTATACCTGGACCTCAGTGCTAAACATTCTGACGATCTCTTATGGCTATATTTGCAGCCTCGCTATAGGATAACTAATTATTATTGCAGTTTGTATTGTCTGTGGAAGGTGGCCCCCTGTAGAAAGTGTCTTCCAGTCATGGCCCACCCACCCAGATAACTTGCAGGCGACACCAAGACGTCAGCTGAGGTAACAGTGTGCTGAAAATTCTAAGGCCCTCCTGTGATCTTTCCCCAATCGGTAACACCATCAGCGAAGCCTGTTGTCATCTCAATAACTTATCTGTAAAATGTGCTGAGCACGTTCTGAGCAAGTTTGGTCTGCAGCTGTTTAGCAGATCTTGAGCCGAGACTCCACTCCTTGCAACACAATATCATCATATCAAGAGAGAAAATAGCCAGTGGTTTACTGGGAAAAGGCAATGCCTATATTAAGTGAACTTGTGAACCTGCTATTTCGCACACCCGATAACTTACTTAGAAGGTGACACCCATCACAAAACACTTCCCCCTGTTTATTTTATTTATACCATGTTGAAGGATCAAATTATGAACACCTGATGTTAAACTGCAGATCCTATCCAGAGCTAGTGATGGGTCATCAAATGGGCATATTTAAATGGGAATACTAAACGTGATCCGCAGCTATCTAATGCAGATTTTTATTTATTTCAGGTTCTTGTATAGCGCCGTCAATTTACAGAGCACTTCACATATATGTATTGCACATTAACATTTCCTGTCCTGAAGGAGCTTACAATCTAAGGTCCCTAACTCACATTAGAGAGACAGAAATTGCCGCTCCAGGCAGGTCTTGTTGGGTACAATCTTCTTCTCAGGAACTGGGGGTGCTAGCAATGCACATGGCAAATAAGAACCAACGATGATCAGGACAGCCGCACTCCAATCCAACGTAACTTTAATGTAAAAAACTGGAAACAGGCACTACAAATCACAGCAACGGAACCTAGGACAGCTGACGCGTTTCACACTAACTTCAGTGTTTACTCATAGCAAATTAACCTACCAGCATGTCTTTAGAGAGTGGGTGGAGACCAGAGTACCCAGAGGAAACCCACGCAGGCACAGGGAAAACATGCAAATTCCAGGCAGGTAGATCTGATTCAGGCGGCGTACACACGACCGAGGTTCTCGCTGGAAACCAGCGAGAACCTCGCTGGAAGCTGCATTCCAGCAAGGACCTCGGCCGTGTGTACGCTCTCGGCGAGCATCCCGTCGGGAATCCCGTCGAGCAGAAATAGAGAGCACGCTCTCTATTTGCTCGACGGCCCGCCTGGATGAATGGCTGGTTGCCATTCCCGACGGGCGGGTCGCCGATTTCGACGGCCGGCAGAGAACCTCGACGGGCGGAACGATGCGTTCTGCCCGTCGAGGATCTCTGCCGTGTGTACACGGCCTCAGTCTTTAATTGGTTGACAAGGGTTACTTTGCCTGTTGCTCTTTACCTTATTTAATAAAGTTCAGCCCTATGCAAAAGACTATAGAACATTGTATTATCTTTCTCTGGGTTGATCACTTAACGTGAGTATTCCATGTGACTTTTTTTTAAAGATCGAAATACCGCCAGATGTCCACTACTAACTTTGATAGCAATTTTTTTTTCCTGCACTCCTCTTGAGTTTTGATTTAACTTTGGGGCTTGACTTTTAAAGTAGACTTGACAAAGGATTAACACCAGTATTGCAAAGAGTCAAACAAACCAAAAAACTAGTCCCAATATATATGTGCGTGTGTGTGTGTATATATATATATATATATATATATATATATATATATATACACACACACACACACACAAAATTTCTTGGACCACCTTCTATGGACTTTTATGGGCACCACAACACACTGGGAACTCCATGTAAGGCGGAGGTTACTACACAAATTCTTTTTGAACTGAAGTTTGTATTGTGGCTTATGGGGAATGCCAATATTGTACTCATTGCGTGGGGGCACCCAAAAATAGCGCAAGAGGTTTGACCCTTTTTTTTAATGACCCTGGTGGTGTTGGATCGAATATCTTTCTGTTACCGCTGTTGTATATAGCGGACTTTACCTCATGATATATGGCTTGTGCATAATAATGATTACGTTTTATGCTTGCCTAATATCTGCTGCTCTGTATTGTTGTATTTGGTCCTATTGTTGGTGCGCTGTTCCTCTTGTGTCATGTCGCCAATGGGGCTTCCACTTTAGCCAATTCTTTGTAGTGTTTATAATTCTGCACCTTCTGCTCCTAAGAAGAGAAAACTATGAAAAACATATTGAGCTTGTGTGAATGGATGGTGATTTTCCACTGAGATATTGTAATAATTACACAGCACTACTTTAGGGTTCCCATCCTAATCGACATGGGGTGCAAGATATGTTCCAATCTTGCGTTTTATGTTTTTAATGGTGCATTAGAAAAACTTTGTAATCAAAAGCTTGTGTTGTCCCTATAAAGTCCATGGATTGCAGTCCAAGATATTTTGTAAATCATAAAAAGAATTGACACCAGGCAGAAGCTCCAATAAAGTAGGTTCAATTGGCCAGCTGCCAACAAGCAATTTAGGCAAGTTCAAAAAAAATATGGTCTTGCAGGCCCTATTTATATTATTTAATGTTTGTCCTTGAATTATCTCCAACAATCAGGTAGTAATACCACCCTGTAATTGTATTATATTTGCCAAGATAGATAGCTCTTTTTGTCTTGATAAGACTCCCTCACATCAAGGTTAGAAGACAACTGTCTTGGCATTCAAACCTATTCTTCTTCATGCCAGGTCAGAAAATGTTATTGAATTTTTGTCATGGAACTGTTGTTACCTCGACCTACAAAGCTACATGCTGCTTTATATATATATATATATATATATATATATATATATATATATATATATATATATATATATATACACACACACACAGTATCTCACAAAAGTCAGTACACCCCTCACATTTTTGTAAATATTTTATTATATCTTTTCATGTGACAGCATTGAAGAAATTACACATTTGATACAATGTAAAATAGTTAATGTACAGCTTGTATAAAAAATAAATTGAAGTAGGACCAAAGTAGGAGCCTTGTCCTAACCATCCAACTTTTGCCACCTGACATGTGATTACAGCACCGGTAAAAGGAATTTATCTCACTCTGGGATTGTTTTGATTGGTCAAAGAACAAGTCAGTCTATCACAAAGTAGGACCAAAGTAGTATCCTGTTCATGAAAGTAGGATGGATGTAGAATCAATGTAGGACAAATGTCGCAGAGCAAAGTAGGATGAAAGTCGTGTAGTGTAGTGTGAACACAGCCTCAGGTGTGAATGGGGAGCAGGTGTGAAGTAAACCCATTTTTTTTTTAAAAAAACCTGCAAGAGAAAGGCATAATGAGCTAATATTCGTAGCATACTAGCTCATTATAAATGACTTACCTGAGATCGAAGCCCCCATGCGCTGCTCGTTCCCCATCTATCGACGCTCTGGTGCTGTGACTGGCCGGAGCGGCAATGATGTCACTCCTGCGTATGCGCACGGGACCGACACGCATGCGCCGTAGAAATCAGTGCATTCTTATTGGCAAATATCTCCTAAACCATGTAGGTTTAGGAGATATTGCAAACACCTACAGGTAAGGCTTACCTGTAGGTAAAAATTGGCTTGGAGGGTTTACAACCACTTTAAAGAGGAGTTTCTTCCCCTCCCCCCAAAAAACTGTAGCTGCTGACTTTTACTATTAGTGTACTTACTTGACCAGGCAATCAGCAGTGTCCTCGCCCCAGCCATTTATTGAATCGGCTCTCGGATGCTGGTGCCACCATCTTGGCCAGGTTAAACTGGCAGTGAAGCCTTGCGGTTTCAGTCGATTTTCCTACTGCATATGCGCAAATTGCACTGCGCTTTGTGAATGGGCCGGCTGCGAAGGGAAGAATGGGGGCTAAACTGTGTGAACTGAGCTGAAAGTGGGAGCGGATATCTGTCAAATCCCCCCAAGAGGTGCCAAAATGTGGCAGCAGAGGGGAGTAGGCAGACAAGCGGAGCTTTCCCTTTTGGGTGGAGCTTCGCTTTAAGCTGGTCATAGTTGGTTTAATCGATTGATTCATGTATGGGCAGTGAGGTTGTACAGAAATCGATCTACCGATCAACATTTGTATACCTACGCTGTCAGATTTTCCCTGCTTGATTGGCGCTGCGGGCTGGACAGTTTTTTCATTCAACCCGCTGGTTGAGCGGAAAAAACTATCATCTACATATGCACTGCCTTACTGGCTAGATCACCAGGTGGAAAAAAAAGAAAATGAATGCAGCCATCACATTCAGGAATTGGTAAATTGCAATTTATTAAATGTTTGCTTTTGGGTTTAATATTGCTTTAAAACCTAAAATAGCAGATACATTTTATAAAGGAGATGCAAAAGTGTTGGGAAATGAGCGGAAAGCTCCCTGTACATGATATATATACGGCTGCTACGACATATTTGCATTTTTTCTTTTTGATTCTATATCTGAGAATAGGGGTTGGTTTCCATTGTAGCTTTACATTCACTACACCAGCCCTTCACACAATATCAGAACACGTTGTAGCTGTGACAACATGTTTCTTAGGCTGTGAAAGAAGCAATAATGTTAATGTTTAGGTGAAGTATATGTGTGCTGTGTGGTTAAATATTAATTCATAATTTGAGCATCAATGCAACATTTTTTTAGGCACACCAGTTTCCATCTGTCAAAAAAAGTAGTTGGTAAAAGTTGTTGGTGGGGGAGGGGTGTAATACAAATGTATTGCTGTACATAAAAAGTCAGATGCCTTAGTATGAGCAATTTAATTTTCAAAGGGAAATATGTCAGTGCAATGCCTTAAAGTCTTCTGTGAAGTTTAATAAACTAGCATTATTACTTCAACTTGTGTAACAATGACGTTGATGACTCGTGCAACCTTTACATGATAAGAGGCAGTGGGCAGCTACTCATAAACTCCGTACAAAGGGCAGATGGGAATTTTGAATGTAAGCCATCCACGGGGTGCAGGTGCAGGCGCTGCCTCCCTGGATCTGATCCTGCATGACGGCCTTTGATCACACAAGCAGGCAGGCTTAGGAAATGCTACACCCACACTTCAGAGGACTGGTGACAGAGCATGTGACAAGTGACAAAATGAAAGTTCCTGTTTGTAGTGTGGCTGTGCTGAATGTAGCCAGGTGATCTCAGTGCAGCGAGAGAGACTCACCTGTTGTGTCTTTCAGTTCTCTAAGGAGCGCTATATTATGGATGGAGGGACCCCTGACAAGCTGAAGAAGGAATTGGAGGAGGAGCTGAAGCTGAGCAATGAAGATTTACGCAGTCATGCCTGGTACCATGGAAGGATTCCGCGGCAGGTAAGAGATCTCATAAAATGTACTGCTTCTGCTTTACAAAGGTAATTGGAAGTGACCATAAAGACATCGGTGGTTTTCCTCTACACAGGCTGGGGTGTATTGTTGTGACGTCGGCTATGGTGGAACTAGAAGAAACAGCAGTTGAAGAACTACTGTATACTTTACTCAACCTTCATGTCAGGCAGACCAGAACTTCACACATCAATCATTATAGGCTAATCATGCCTACCCTTGGCTGGAAGGGAATGCTGAAACTTGTGGTTCCTTAGCTGCTGTAGAGCAGGGGTCTCAAAGTGGCGGCTCTCCAGCTGTTGCGAGACTACAAGTCCCAAGAGGCATTGCAAGGCAGATAGTTACAAGCATGACTCCCACCGGCAGAGGCATGATGGGACTTGTAGTTTTACAACAGCTGGAAGGCCGCCAGTTTGAGACCCCTGCTGTCTCAGGTTGCTAGTATTTAATGTAAATTAAAATGTCTTTGCAAAGAGAGATTAGCACAGCAGAACAGGCTCTTTTTAGCCTAAAGTAGTAATAAATCTAAGTATAATGAATATATTGCAGCTTTTCAATCTTTAAAACGGTAGTAAAATCCACTGTTATTTTTTTTAGGGGCCCCTGGGTGGGTTATGCCAGAATGTACTGGTATGCACAGCATATTTGCACATTATGGCATACTTGCCTGTCAAACTGAGACCCCCAGCGCTGCGCTGTGATCGATCTAGCGGGTCCCAGGCACTTCCATTTTCAAAGGTCTTCCTTCCATGCCTTCGGCTGCTTGAATGGCTGAGCAGGGATGATGTCACTCCCACGCATAGGAGTCACATCGCAGAGGCACAGACCTGGGCTGTAAATTTTCGCTGAGCTGCACATGCGCGGCTCAGTGTACATGACGGCTGACAGATAGGAGGGAGCATATATGACAGAAGAGACTGGAAGGGTCCTTTCTGGCTTTATTTTCACTGGGTGATGTTTGTATTCTGAATTGAGACACCTTTGGACAGCAGAATTGCCAGTCTGGGAAGAATGCAGTATTAGGTGCACTGGCAGATTTAGATGAGTTTGACTAATAAATTGATGGCAAATTCCAGACTACAATTTTAAAAGTTTTTATTTGTTCAGTGATATAAAACGGACTTGCACAGAAAAGCCTTAGTCTGTTCCGCCCCCTTGCTGTGAGTGACAGGTTATTTAAAATCTCATGCACTAGCTACTGGTCATGGATGACAGATCATTATATGCTAATAATGCCTAACCTTGGCTGGAATTCCCACCCCCATTCCTTTTCTATATCTAAAATGAAAAAAAAATATAGTTTTGCCTATAGTTCTACGTTAAGCTCTTGTACAATTTTCCTTTATAACCATATAATAATTTGAGGTCCAGCCCAAACACTTTCAATTTGTATGCAATCAGACAGACCCTTGCACTATATAGTTGAAGGTAAATAACAAGGAATTTGAATTGGAAAATTATATAATGTGTGTCCAGCTTAAAGTGGAGTACCACCCAAAATGGAACTTCCATTTTTTGTAATCCTCCCCCCTCTGGTGTCACATTTGGCACCTTTCAGGGGAGAGGGAGGGAACAGATACCTGTGTAATACAGGTATTTGCTTCCACTTCCGGGCCTAGTTCAGCTCGGTGATTGAGGTGACCTACTCCATTTTCAGCACCTACTCTGTCCTCCTTCGCTGTCTTCTGGGAGACACAGTTCCCAGAAGACAACACGGACCAGTGAGGACGCGCAGCGCGACTCACGCATGCGCAGTAGGAAACCAGGAAGTGAAGCCGCAAGGCTTCACTTCCTGATTTCCTTATTGAGGATGGTGGCAGGCAGCAGCCAAGAGCCGACTGACAGATCGGCTTTGGCTGCTGACATTGCGGGCGCCCTGGACAGGTAAGTTTCCATATATTAAAAGTCAGCAGCTGCAGTATTTGTAGCTGCTGGCTTTTAATATATTTTTTTCAGGGGAACCTCCGCTTTTAGGAAGCTTAATCTATTTTGTGCTAAAAATGGATAACTGGATAACGGTGATCTTTCCTACAGGTTCAATGGTTGGTTAGTTTTACAGCCTGAAGCCCAGATCAATGAAAGGGTTAAGCAGTCACTACCTTCCAATCTCTCCTCTATTGTACAGTGAACAGTATCCTGTAGGTGGAAAGGCCTATTATAAGCTACCTGTCAGTGAGCTCACCAGGCCAGTTTATCTGACCTGTTTGTTCAACACACCTTCTAGTCTATGAGAAAATCTTGAAAAGGAAAATCCTTCTCTCCCTAGGGGGCATGACTTCTTGATGCAGACTTCTGATTATTCTGTAGCAGCACCAATCATAATTGCAATGAGCACTCACATCCCCTAGATTGGAAATATTTTATACTAAACTCCAGAGTGGAACAGGTGAAAAGAAGAACGTTGCTGAACTTGCAGGCGGCATCCTCCATCCTACACATACAACTGATCAGGAATTCATAAGTTCTGTAGTAGCTACAGACTTTGGCCTGTAAGTGGACCCTTGGCCAATGCTGACTCTTTTGCTGTATTGTCATTGGATCCAGCCATTGCTTTGTAATAATTGTATTACATTTATTTTAACAGAAGACCATTGCTGTATTATTGTGGTCTTTTAAGGGTTAAAACAGGCATCCTGTAGCCTCTGAGCCATCCTTTTCAGAGGAGCAATAATGACAGCCGTAGGTGTGAATGAGCCATAAAGGTTACAAAGATAACCTAGGTCAGTGATTGGGGAAAAGAGGAGGCAAAGCAAATGTTACTGTACTAGCCAACTCCCGTAATCGCCAGCACTGGAAGTGACGTGGTGCCGCCACTGCCAACAGCCATCTATGGCATTCTCTTGTTTGGTGGAATTTACAACTTTCCTGTTTAAGATCTTATGAAAGTTTTCCTGTGACAAAGGACCCAAGTCTGCACAAAGAGCGTCACAATGCATGTGTGCCTTGGATTACAAGATGTCTAAACACAACTTGTATAAAACCTATAACAATTTCCCACTTCCCCTCAGTAGGAATGTGGATTTCATTGTGGTCCCTCTTAAGCCCTGTACACACATGATTAGTCCATCCGATGAGAATGGTCTGAAGGACCGTTGTCATCGGTTAACCGATGAAGCTGACTGATGGTCCATCGCTCCCACACACCATCGGTTAAAAAAACTATCGTGTTAGAACGCGGTGACGTAAAACACAACGATGTGCTGAAAAAAATGAAGTTCAATGCTTCCAAACATGCGTCGACTTGATTCTGAGCATGCATGGATTTTTAACCGATGGTCGTGCCTACTAACGATCGGTTATGAACTATTGGTTAGGAATCCATCGGTTAAATTTAAAGCAAGTTGCCTTTTTTTAACCGATGGTTAAATAACCTATGGGGCCCACACACAATCGGTTTTGACCTATGAAATCGGTCCATCAGACCGTTGTCCTCTGTTTAACCTATCGTGTGTACGAGGCCTTATGGTATACTTGAGGTATCTGGCAATAAAGAAAGTGATCTTCTTTCAGGCCGGCATGCGTTGTTTTATGTCATGTGAGCACATGATATTCGCTGATAAACTGCTGTGATAATCGTGGTTTCATTTTGATTCTTCAGGAATTGAAGGATATCTTGCAGCAAAAGGCGTGTAAATGTTACGCAAGTGTTTGGTCAAAGTGTATTAAGGAAGGAAAAAATTACCGAATGACATCATTTTAAGAGGACTATAAATCTTTTAACAGCTTTTTCATATCTAACTTATTTTCTGTAACTGCCAGGCATGTGTACAAGAATTTTAGTTCTCTTTATTGCATGGAAATTCTTTCCGCTGCGTTGTTGCAAGAAGTGCAATAAAGGGGTTGTAAAGGTTTCGTTTTTTATTTTCGAAATGGGTTCGATTAAGCTAGTGCATTGTTGGTTCACTTACCTTTTCCTTCCATTTCTCTTCTAAATGTTTTTTTTCCTTTGTCTGAATTTCTCACTTCCTGTTTCTCCTCAGTAAACTTGCCACCATCATCTGGCTGGGGGGTTAGTCAGCCAGAACAGCTTACTGAGGAGGAACAGGAAGTGAGAAATTCAGACAAAGACATTTATTTTTTAGAAGAGAAATCAAAGGAAAAGGTAACCAACAATGCACTAGCTTAAAGGAACCTATTTAGAAAATAAAAAAACAAACGTTTACAACCCCTTTAAGCTGGTCAAGCAGGCAGGCAGTATCATTGCTGGCTGACCACTACAGGTTATCTATTGAGAAGAATGTTTACTGAATAGGGGAGCTGGGGTGTGAGCGAACCCCTGTGATTGGAGTACTCCAACCAGAACTGCAAGTCTCAGCACTGACTGCCCTGTACAGTGGTGAGTGTAGGTCAGTTGTACTGTACAGAACTCTGCAGCCTAGACACTTGGGACACACTTCAATTGTGTGGATTTATTTTTACAGCACATATAAAAAAAATAGCTTTTGGCCGAAGTTCTGCTTTAATAGTTCCATAGTTTTGATTCTGACTTCATTACTCCAGCATTGACCTTTGAGTATCCGGTGAGTGTGACATGGGTATGTACTATTTTTTTTATTACATGATGTAACCTAGAGGATTTAAATAGCCCTACGATCTATTAAAGGCTTGGAAAGAATAGGATATAGAAGTGGTCAGTGTGTAAAGAAACATGAATAGGAGACCATATATTGATTTTCTTATGATCTCTCTGTATTGTGTAAATACAATGTATCCATTTGATGTGAAACAGGCAAACACTGAAGCCGCCCCCGCTGTAATCTGCCAGACACAGCTGCAAGTGCCTGCGACCTCTGTGTACAGCAAATCACAGTAATGGCCTTGAGGTCATTATAAAGGGTCAAACCACATTCCCATGACACACCCACCAGTATTAAAATGCGACAGGCCATGGAACAGGCATTGGCCTCTAAAGCAATGTTCTCTAGTGATTAACAGTGTCACTGAGGTCATCTAAAAGCATATTAAAGCATATCAACCAGCTGTGCCTACTTTATAATCATAACAGCTGAGGTTTCCTGCTTTTCATCTAGAAATATTACTTGTATCTTTTTATCAAGCACAGGCTTCAAGCAGGTATACATACTATTTCCTGAAAAGCAACCCCCTGACATGCTGACAATTTCATGTACAGATGTCAATGGAAGTCGCGAATGAAATCGCAAAAAATAGTGCAAAAGCTAGTTTTTAAATCGCACTGCTTGGAATCAAGCGTATTAAGATGGTGCCATAGAAAGACATTAGGTGCGATTTTGTAAGTCGCACGTTGCACTGGTGTAAACGGGGGCTAAAAACTCCCAAACCTGAATTCTAGGACTTATCTTAATCCATTAGGCTGGGTTCACACATATGCGGCCACGGATTCGTGCCTGGGGTCTGGTGCGTGTCTGTTCACGAGTTCAGGTGCAATTCAGGTCTGAAATTGCGCCTAAATTCACACCTAAACTGGAACCAATCACGCGTCGGACCCTTTTTCAATCCAGACCGCGGCCGTCCCTGACATGTGTGAGCTGGCTTCATTGAGAGCCGGGGCAAACTTGCCTGTAATGTGAACTTCAATTTGCATATGTGTGAACCCTGCCTAAAGCATATCTAAACCCAAGAACAAACATTTACTATATTGCAGTTTACCCCTTATTAGAAGTGCTTCAGGTTTTTTTTCCCTTTATTTTCAACTTCCTGCCAGTAACACATTTCCTGTCATAAGGTGACAACCATCACTCATTGTATCCAACTGTTAAACCAAATTCGAACATTCGTTAGCTAGGCATGGTTTGCCCACATCATTTTCCAGCATTTTCAGGGGCCTAAAAGGCAAGGGATGAAGCTTCCAGCCGCACTGCCAGCAGCCAGTCAAATCCTATGGCAGGCTGAAATACGCAGTGGCTGGATGCTGCAACAAGCAATACTTGTGTTTAAGGTCATATGCATTTAACATGAGCTTAGCATTGCTTTGTCCTCTGAGAAGATTCGCCCAAGGATCAGGGATCTAGAGTCTCTCTCTACCAAAAGTAAGCAGGCACTAAAATCCCAGAGCCAGAACACACTGATCTAAGAAAAGATAATAACGAACATAAGCAATTTCTGCAGAATCTGACATTCTTTCTTTTCATTTAATTTCCTATCTAGAAATGTCATAGATAAAGGGGGGAAATGTATCAATCCCATTGCAAGGCAAGGCAAAGCACTGGTAAACATAAGATGCATGTTAAGATTTATTCCAAGGTTACAGCCTCAGTCATAAATTCCTCTTCTGGCTGCTCTGAAGTCCACACTTGTGATTGCATTAAACCTGACCTTAATCACTTCTTAATTCTGCGTCTGTTTTAAAGTAGAAATCTGACTTTGAACCTTGTAAACTGTTGCACTTGTCTGCCCAGGAATACACACACACACATATAGAAACTTGTCGCAGAGACTTTGCTGAAGAAGGCGCATCTTAATTTGTGAATTATTGTATTGCTAATTTGTTGGATTAATGCCCTCCATGGTGTTTAATATTTCCATATGCACAAGACCCTTAGACTGAGGTTATATTTACAACTTAGATCTTCGAACTTTACCTAATAATTACTCATCTCAAATTGTGTAGCTTTGAGTATATAGCAGATATTGCATGAGTAATTTTGTTTCTGGTTATTAATGTGTTTTGTTTTCTCTTCTGCAGGTGTCTGAAAGCTTGGTGAGGAGAGATGGAGATTTCCTGATCAGGGATTCTTTGTCCAGTCCTGGAAACTTTGTGCTTACCTGTCAGTGGAAAAATCTTTCACAGCATTTCAAGATAAATAAAGTCGTCATTCGGCTAAATGAAGCTTACAGTCGGATTCAGTACCAGTTTGAACATGAAAGCTTTGACAACGTCCCTGCATTGGTTAGGTACTATGTGGGGAACCGCAAGCCTGTGTCCCAGCAAAGTGGAGCCATCATTTTTCAGCCTATTAACAGAACTGTGCCACTTAGGTGTATAGAGGAGAAATATGGAACATCTCCCATTAGACGCTTGGAACTGGGAGCTCCGGATGGAAAAGCTGAAACTCCAAAAAGGCTGAGTCTAAACATTGGCCATGGACAGATCCTGCTGCAGGAGCAAAACCTCATACGGACCAGTCTGCTTAGGTTAGTAGATGAAGGGTTCCCTTTAACCCTTGGAAGAAAACCCCAGTTGCAAGTATGCTGCTGCCATGCCTTAGTCTTACCTACTTGATATAAAGTTGATTATGCAAAAAATAGAGGGTTGGTTTTGTTTTTTCTACGAGAAAGTTGGATATCCACATAGGTAATGAGCAGTCAACAATTCAGAGGTTGAATTATGATATAAAACTACTTGGCATTGTGTGATGTTTTTTGTTCTTTTGGAACAGCTTTATTGATGATTGGCTGGAGGTCCAAATAGGGGAATCCTTGTCTCATAGCTCAGGGTTCAAAGGTTCTTACTAGAGATTCACTGAAATATCGGTGGCCGAAAATAGGGTGGTCAGCATTTTACAGATGGAGAAAAAGGTGTCGATAACGGCGCCAAAAGGGCACGCAATGTAACATGTATAATGCATTTCATTTTTTTTTTTTTTTTTTTTACTGACCAAAAATTCAGCAAGCAAGATTTTTTAACACCACAAAGGAAGCGCAAGGGACCAGTGTGAAGACGTACATAGAATTTAAAGGGTTGCTTTTTTCATGAACTTTTCTTGCACTAAAGGTGCCAACAATAAATTCATATTCATTTAAATTCATAATATTAATTAAAACATAAAATATAATACAATTCTATATAAAAATAATTATATATATATATATATATATATATATATATATATATATATATAAAAAACTGTAATTTCAGGTTTCGGCCAAGTGCATCCTGAATTTTCGGTACCTTTAGAGTTATACTGATAGTCTAGTTCTGAGGTCTTTTGTTTTATGTGTTTTGTGCAACATCTGGTTCTCAGGCTGTTCTTTATTGTTTATGTGTTTCTTTTTGTTTAATGCTGAAAATTAACCGCTTAAGACCCAGACCATTATGCAGGTAATGGAACTGGCCCCTTTTTGCGATTTGGCACTGCGATGCTTTAACTGACAATTGCGCGTGCGTGCGACGTGGCTCCCAAACAAAATTGCCGTCTTTTTTTCCCCACAAATAGAGATTTCTTTTGGTGGTATTTGATCACCTCTCTATTTTTGTTTATAGCGCAAACAATAAAAAACACAGAGACAATTCTGAAAAAAATTCAATATTTTTTACTTTTTACTATAATAAATATCCCCAAAAAAATATCTAAAAAAAAAAAAAATTTTCCTCAGTTTAGGCCGATACGTATTCTTCTACATATTCAAAAAAAAAAAATCGCAATAAGCATTTATTGATTTATATGCGCAAAAGTTAGAGCGTTTACAAAATAGGGGATACTTTTATGGCATTTTTATTATTATTTTTTATTTTTTACTAGTAATGGCAGCGATCTTTTTTTTGTTTTCATGACCGCAACATTATGGTGGACACATCGGACACTTTTGACACTATTTTGGGACCATTGTAATTTTTTTACAGCAAATGGTGCTATAAAAATGCACTGGTTACTGCAAAAATTACACTGGCAGTGAAGGGGTTAACCAGGAGGGGGCGCTGTAGGGGTTAAGTGTGTTCTAAGGGAGTGTTCTTACTGTGGGGGGGGGGGGGCGACGTGGCTGTGCATGTGATGTCACTGATCATCGTTTCCTAACACAGGGAACAGACGATCAGTGACAGCCACACTAGGAAGCACAAGGACAGGTTTGTTTACACCATGGGTCTTCAAACTATGGCCCTCCAGTTGTTCAGGAACTACAATTCCCATCATGCCTAGTCATGTCTGTGAATGTCAGTGTGTTACAATGCCTCATGGGAAGTGTAGTTCTACAACAGCTGGAGGGCCGTAGTTTGAGGATCCTTGGTTTACACTTACCTCTCCCTGTTCTTCCTCTCTGTGACCCGATCGTGGGACACTGGCGGCGATTGGGTCCGCTGTTCCCAAGGGGACGGTCACTGAGGGGAGGACCGGGTCGCGAGCGCGCCGGCACGCTGTGCGACCCACGGCTGGGCTCTTAAAGGGGATGTACATGTATGTCCTTGTGCCCAGACGTGCCATTTTGTCGATGTATATCATGGTGCTCCGGTCCTCAAGTGGTTAATAATGTTTCAAAAAAATGAATAAATACAATTTTTGTTTTGGTGCACTTTAGTTCTTACTGAATTAGAGGCCTCGGTCAAGAAGTGACCAGAGTATTACAAAGTAACAACTCAATTCACAGGCATATGTTCTTGTATTGCACTTATATTTAAGTGACTGAATTATAGCCTAACAACGGTAAATGTGCATTTACTGTTGACTTGTGTATCGGTTTTATTTCTAAAACCATATTTTTTTTTTTAAAGTGGGTTCTCTGTACCATGTCCGCAGTAAGCATTTAATTTTGTGTCGTTTTAGCTAAATGTATTTAATATTTTATTGTAGTATGCCCTGGTATCTTTCAATTCTATATTATGTGTGATTGTATTATTTAATAATAATATATGTGTATTGTATTTTATTAGAAATAAAGAGAAGAGTGGCAGCCACCCAACTTGTTTGGATAACATGCGAGAAAAGAAACGGCCACTAAATTCTTACCAATCAGAAAGCTACTTGCCACTAGGTATGTTTCCCTCCCTCTTATGCTTTTCAATGGCTGTATTTCACAGTGTTTTGGCATACAGCCTTCTTGGGTGGGAAAAGATTTGTTTGGACATATCTTATATTGTCACCTCAATGATTGGGACAACCAAAGACACTAGATCTATCTCATCCATATTGGAGCTAAAATACAAATTTTATTGATCAAAGAATTTGAAAATTGAAACAAAAGTTTATTAGGATGTATAGATTTGACTGCAGGTCTCGTACACGCGATCGGTTAAACCGCCGAGAATGGACTGATGGACCGTTTTCATCGATCAAAACCGATAGTGTGTGGGCGCCATCGGTTATTTAACCACTGGTTAAAAAAGAGCCAACTTGTTTTAAATTTAACCGATGGATTCCTAACCGATAGGTCAAAACCGATCGTTAGTAGGCACGACCATCGGTTAAAAATGCTCAGAATCAAGTCGACGCATGCTTGAAAGCATTGAACTTCATTTTTTTCTGCACGTCGTTGTGTTTTACGTCACCGCGTTCTGACACGATCGGTTATTTAGCCGATGGTGTATAGGCGCGACGGACCATCAGTCAGCTTCATCGGTTAACCAATGAAAACGGTCCATCAGACCATTCTCATCGGTTGGACTGATCGTGATCGTGTTTAGATGTTTTAAGGGAAACTCATAATCAAAAAGCGACAAGAACCATTTAATTGGTAAACTGATTGACATGTAGCTCATTATTATTCGCCTTTGAATATTACAAGTAAATTAAAAACTATAACCCAACTTCTGTCAATTAAGTTGGCCATAGATGGGTCGAAATTTGTCCGGTTCCTGAATTGAAAGCAATCTGTGGCCAATCCTACTAGAGAGAAGCCAATCTAACGATCGGCTTCTCTTGAACTGTAATGATGGAAAATGTTCTTTCACTCATGCATTTATTATAATATTATTATTATTATACAGCGCCAACAGTTTGCGCAGCACTTTACAATATAAAGGGAGACAATACACCATCAGTACAATTCAAAACAAGAGTGTTAGAAGGGCACTTCTCCTGCGAGCTTACATGCAGCCAATCAGCTGCATAGTTTTCTGACAGCAGAAAAATCCCGCTGTCAGAATACATTAGGGGAGACAGGAGGATTCTTCCATCCACCTAGTTTTGTATGGGTGGGGAAATCCATTTATTTTTCTTTCAGCTGGCTGATCAAAAAAACAATGATTCCTCTGTGGCCAACTTTAGATGGTTTAGTGATCCAGCTTTGTTGTGCAACTAAAATGTAGCTGGTGGGACAAAGCTCTTATTCCAGTGAGACACATTGCAAGCCTTAAAAGAAAAGTGTAGAGATTTCTGCTCTGTTAAATCCAATCTTCACAAAAACGATCAACTGCTTCCAAAAATGTCAACAAAACAATTTTGCCTCAACCTGGTGTATGCGGTTCCAGCCTACTACAGTGGCTTATCAGATAGTTCCCTTTACCCAACCCTCTCAAACACATACAGTATGAAAGCCATATATCGTATACACAATTTCCCATCGCCCCCATCAAGTGGAAATGATATACAGTCCTCTTGCCCCCTTGCAAGAGCACCAATATCATTATTGGTGGTTGAGAGGCTGGTGTTGAAGAATGTGACCAATGTGACCAACTCTAACTCCCCAACTAAGGTCAATAAGATTAAATAAACATGCCACACTGTGTTTACCGTCTGAAAGTTAAACTGGGCTTACCTACCCTGCATGCTATGTCATGGGACAAAAATGTCCTATGACAGAGAGAGGCAGGTTTATTTCGCCCCCAGGGTACAAAGTGTGGTGGACTGCCCAGGTTTAATGAAGTTCAAATGGTGAAGCTTAAGGACAGGGCATCCTAGTCAACAGGGGATGTGTTCTGGTGTCCATGGGGACCTGGCAACTAGACTAGTTCATGCCCAATAACCATCCTATAAAAAAATATTAATTTATTGACTTTCTTTCAGGCTGCAGACAACCATACTTGTCACCTGGAAATGATGGGAAGTTAACACCCAGGCCAAATGTGTTCCGGACAGGAAGTGAACCTACTCTAAGCCCAACGGAAATTCGAAGGTTCAGCAGTGAAGCTCATTCTGCTAAAGCTTTAAGGGGATCAGACAGTCAACTGTGCCCTAAACCTCCTGCAAAGCCAAGCAAGTCACTCTGTATGAAACAGCCCCCATCACCTACAGTCTGGCAAAACTCAGAGGCAAATTACTGCGAACTTCATCCTAATCCTCCTGATGACTGTGGATGGTCAAGGACACATTCCTCCCACAGTAGCTTTGTAGAAACCCCAAAAACTGGTGAGGAGGATACATTCTCGTTCAGTAACTCAGAGATTAGCATCCTGGGATTTGAAGACTGTGTGTCTCAATGTTCAACAGAACTGATTGACAAGAGGGATGGAGTAGAGTTTACCAGGCCAGTGTATGAGACTGAATCTTCTTTAAAACCCAATGAGTTTGAGTCACTTCTACTCACCCCAGAAAATAAACCTCTAGAAACAGCCCTGCTTAGACGAGCCAAAGAACTTTTCACCAACAATGACCCAAGGACTATTGCCCAACACATACTCAGAATGGACTGCAAGGTAAATAAGTGCCACTTTTTCATTTACAAACCCACAAGAAATGCTAAACAAACACACTGAGTAAAGACCATGAAAATTATTGTTACTCATCTCAAATCTGTGATGTCAAATGGAAGTTTTTCATAAATGTACCAGGCTGTAATTTTGCAAGATCAGGCATTCTTTGGTTAGTGTGCTAATAACTGCCGTCTACAAGATTCCAGGGTGTAATCACTAATTTATGACTGGTTAACAGCTGTAATTCTGGATGTGACCTTTTTTTTTTTTAAGGATGCAGACAAATGACTCCTCCTACAGCCAATTTCCTAATTCTTGATGTCTGCCACTGATAATCTGTTATCAAATCTAGTAAAATAAGAGTCAGAGTAAAGCCTAGCACATACGGGCTGAATCTTGGGCGGCATCGACCGGTTAAATAGAAACTGGCCGGCATTTTCAGCCCATGTGTACTGGAGTCGGACCGCCAGAAGCCAGCTGTTTAGACGGCTTTTGTCAAAGGGACATGACCAAAAAAGGTCTGCCAATCAGCACTCCAGACTAATGACTGAGAGCACTTACCAGAGTGTTCAGACGGGGCATCTCCTGTCAGAAAACAATTGAACAGCAGGGACGATCTCTGTACTAATGTCGGATAGTTAGTACAACGACTCCTTTTGAGCAGTTAGTTATTTTTCGTTCAGCCCTGCTGGGTTGAACGAAAAGAAACTACTACTGAAAAAAATTATCAAAGTTAGGTATTCCATAATTCCATTGTACAGTTGCCACTTGTGACCACATTGGAAAATTTGTCATCAAGAAAAAGATAAAGTAATTTACTTAATAAATCTAAAACAATGTCCTCTATATGCAAGGAACCCAGAAAATTGTATCACAATAATTTCCCTTTTTTGTGCTTATCCATCTAGTGAGAGCTTGCACCAATACCCACCTACACGACAAGCTTAAAAAGAGAGGAATGACGATACTGCAGCATGCTACATAACTGTACCATGACTAAGGGTGGGTCTGTATGCTGCTATGGATAGACACCAGTAAAGAAAAACTATAGTATTTAATACAATGTTCTGGTTTCCTGGTGCCTACATGGCAGCATACTAGCGATAAATAACTAGCTGACAGGGAATGATGCAGCGATTTATAGGTTTCACACGCTGTAAGATTTTGACTAAGCAATTTAGAACAATGTATTAGTAGTGCCAGTATTCTCACCCTTATTGTATTGATTACAGATATTCATATACCGTATATACTCAAATATAAGCCAAGTTTTTCAGCCCTTTTTATAGGGCTGAAAATACCCCCCTTGGCTTATACTGGAGTCAGTGTACCTGAAGGGCCGTGAGCGTCCATTGTTTAAAAGTCACGACTTCCCCCTGGTCCCTTGATATGCATTACCCAGCAGACACTGTGTTCAGTGTTTCGGCAATCAGACTTCTTTTCATCCTCGGACAAGAGAACGTCCGTGATAGGCGGAACACTGAACGCAGTGTCTGCTGGGAAATAGAGTCCGAGGATGAGAAGACATCCGTGATAGGCTGCTGGGAAACGCCTATTGCGGAACTGGACCATGAGAAGACCGTGACTTTTAAACAATCAATGGACGCACACAGCCTGTAAATATTTCAGGTACACTGACTCGGGTACAGGGAGGCTGCAATGGGCACAGTGAGACGTGCAAATAGGCATTGTTGACCCTCTTTTCCGCATGCAGTGGCTGCTGCTCACCCTAGGCTTATACTCGAGTCAATACGTTTTCCCATTTTTTTGGGGTAAAATTAGGTACCGTGGCTTATACTCTGGTCGGCTTATGCTCGAGTATATACGGTAGCTCTGAAAATGTATGCAGCACTTTATTGTACATTCTTTCACCCAGTCCGTGCCCTAAGGCACAGCTGCTATGACCCAAAACCTAGGCAGCTTAAAGAAAAATGTGCTACCTCAAGTCCATGACTTACTGCCCAGCCACAACACAGGGTGCGGGTTCAGTTTGTGCCACAAACAGTACAAGGAATCTCAAATTGCAGATAAAACTCCATCTTTATTTCCATAAGTTAAAACATGGGTCTTCAAACTACGGCCCTCCAGTTGTTCAGGAACTACAATTCCTATCATGCCTAGTGATGTCTGTGAATGTCAGTGTGTTACAATGCCTCATGGGATGTGTAGTTCTACAACAGCTGGAGGGCCATAGTTTGAGGATGCCTGAGTTAAAAGATAGACAACAGCAGACAGACAGTAAGGGCCCTTTCACACGTACGGACCGTATGTCTATTTCATCCATCCGTTTTTGGATGAAATACGGACATACATGTATCCCTATGGGATATCGGGTGTCAACGGATGAACATCTGCTGACACTCGTAATTGTCCGCCTCCTCAAACATCCGCTTTTTCTTCTGTCTGCAGATCGGATTGGATGAACACGGACACACGGTCTGTGGTCATCCGATTCCCCATAGGGGAGAGCGGAGAAAAAACAGGGCGGTCCCTGCACAGTGTGCGGGGACCGCCCTGTCAGCCGACAGCTCAGCGGGGATTTATGGAGCGATACCCGCTGAGCAAATGGCCCCACGGAGACGGATCAATACTGATCCGCCCCATGTGAAAGGGCCCTTAGTTATGTCAGCAAGACGTGAAACACGAGAACTTAAGTGTCAGCAAGACATGAAGCACGTCAGGCTCGCTGTCTGAGCAGTTGTACAGCTTTTAACCTATGGGAACAAAGAAGATGGAGTTTTATCTGCAATTTGAGATGAGCGGTCATCCATCCTTATTCCTTGTATTGTTTAAAGCCTAGGCAGCTTGCACCACATCGTCTTTGGCTACCTGGAGTAACATTGTGGTTTCCAGCAGTTTCTGGTTTTCACACTCCGTTATCAGTAGGATACTAAAAGTTGTGAATCTGGAATACAGATTCTCCTTGCGATCCCCCACTGCCTCATTATCCTGCCACAGACCTAAGTGGAAGGCCATGTGATAGCTTAGACATAGACCCTAACATAGGGCCAAGGCCCTCTCCTAATTCCAGTGTCACAATGCTCTGGCCTGATGATTGGCTGATAAAGCACTGTGCACTACATAATACAAGGAAAGGTAGGGGGTTGCCTGCTCCTATATATCCAAAAGTACTAGTAAATAAAGTTGTGGGCGAGTGTATGGAATATGTGTAAGTGGCAGAGGAAGTACACGGGGCAAAGTAAAAGGTTCTCTTTACAGAGTGGGCAATTCTCCTTGGAAAATAGGTAAGGTCTTATCTTGTGTGGAGACCTGAAGCTAAATGAATGCTATCCAATAGTAAAGTTACTTTGATGCATTTGTAGGAACTGAATACATTTTGTTTTAAAATTGTGCTTTAATTATTATTGAATGTGCAATTGTGTTAAATGTTGTGATTTTATATTTTCATCCAAATTGTGTTTTTAAAATCACCAAAGATTTGAATCAATTATGTCAGTTTATTACGTATACTAGAACCATTGGGCTCTCATCTTCTGTCACGTTTTCTAAATTTAGAGGAGGAATAATTGAAACTTTCTTCTCATCCTGTCAATACTGAATTTCCTGAACGTAAAAATGTACAAACCTTTGCACTTTGCAGGTTGCTAGGATACTTGACGTCTCACCAGAGATGGAGAGGATCATGGGAGTGAGCTGTGGTCTAGAAATGATAACTCTGCCGTATGGACACCAACTGCGCCTAGACTTAATTGAAAGGTAAACATCCTCTTAGATATCTGTATATGCTAATAGCTCTGCACACCTGTTGCTAGTGACGGAGCGAAGAATTGTATGCAGTTTATTTGCTTAAAGGGTTTTCCTCAGCCATGGTAAGGTCACTGGAAATGCCATTTGTCCTCATGGAAACAGGTGGTGTATTAGTATGTTTTAAAGCGGAGCTCCACCCAAAAGGGGAAACTCCACTTATCTTCCACTTCGGTACCTGTCCCCACTTCCAGACCTCGCCACGGTGAGATCTCTGTCAAGTTCGGCCCCCCCTCGTCCTTCCCCCGCCGCCGGGCCATTCAGAAAGTGCAGGCAATGTTGGCAGCAGCAGCACCGGAGAGTTGATAAAATCATCGGCTCGGGTGCCAACATCGCTGGATTCCAGGACAGGTAAGTGTCCTCTTATTAAAAATCATCATCTACAGTATTTGTAGTTGCTGACTTAAACATTTTTTGTGGGAGGGCTGGATATTTTCTTTAACCACTTTACCACCGGGCTTGTTTTTCAGATTCGGTGTTTACGAGACTAAAACAATTTTTTTTTGCTAGAAAATTACTTAAAACCCCCAAACATTATATATATTTTTTTCTAACACCCCCGAGAATAAAATGGCAGTCATTGCAATACTTTTTGTCACACTGTATTTGCGCAGCGGTCTTACAAGCGCACTTTTTTTGGAAAAAAATCACTTTTTTGAATTAAAAAATAAAACAATACATTTTGCCCATTTTTTTTATATATTGTGAAAGATAATGTTACGCCGAGTAAAATGATACCCAACATGTCACGCCTAAAAATTGCGCCCGCTCGTGTCATGGCGTCAAAACTTTTACCCTTAAAAATCTCGATAGGTGACGTTTAAAAAATTCTACAGGTTGCATTTTTTGTTACAGAGGAGGTCTAGGGCTAGAATTATTGCTCTCACTCTAACGATCGTGGCGATACCTCACTTGTGTGGTTTGAACACATTTTTCATATGCAGGCGCTACTCGTGTATGCGTTCACTTCTGTGCGCGAGCTCGTCGGGACGGGGCGCTTTAAAAAGTTGTTTTCTTATTCATTTTTATTTAGTTTATTATTTTTTTACACTGAAATAAAAAAAAAAAAATTGATCACTTTTATTCCTATTACAAGGAATGTAAACATCCCTTGTAATAGAAAAAAGCATGACAGGTCCTTTTAAATATGAGATCTGGGGTCAAAACGACCTCAGATCTCATATTTAGACTGAAATGCAAAAAAAGAAAAAAAAAATTGAAACTGTAATTTTTTCAAATTACGAAAAAAAAAAGTTTCTTTAAGACGCTGGGCGGGACTGATGTTTTCACGTCACTTCTGCCCAGCAGAGCTATGGGGACGGGTGGGGGCGATGTTGCCCTCACTCACATCCCCACACGGCCGATGGCTCTGGTAAGCGGCGGAGGGCGCGGGAGAGCGGCAGTAGGGCCTCTCCCGCCAGCGATAACAGCGATCTTGCGGCGAATCCGCCGCAGAGACTGCCGTTATTGACAGAACCGCCCACTGAAGAGATGGATATCTTGGTTGTGGCAGCAGCTGCTGCCGTTACCGAGATATCCATCTTTAAAAATAGGACGTCTTTTTACAATGGGGCCGTGGTCAAGTTGGTCAATATGTTTATATTTCTGCTTATATGCCAGCACCACATACAGTATAAGGCCCTGTGACAGGAAATAACAATAAACACAGTTAATTAAATGAAGAAAATTACAAAAATGTTATATGGGTACAGTTTAGCATGACCGCGCAATTGTCATTCAAAATGTTACAGTGCTAAAAAGCTGAAAATTGGCCTGGGCAGGAAGGGGTTGAAAATGCCCTGTATTGAGGTGGTTAATCTACAACTGCCATGGTGCTGCACATGTGATCAGTTAGGACATCAGCCATTGGATGGTTTGACAGTTTGGTTAAGAGCACAACCAATGGGGGTGTTTTTTTTCCCGGCACGTGCCAGAAAGGAAACGGTTTTATGGGTTTACTTCCGCTTTGAAAAACGAAACAAAAAAAAAAAACTGGCTCCTAGATTCAAAGCAAATTTGTCAAGCCCTGGGCTGTAGTAATATATAGATAGGCAGGATTTCCTCCAGTAGTAAGCCATGTGTAGATTAAATTAAGCGTGTGGTGGCAAGAGTGCGGAGGCTCTATTGACTACGGCCAGATTGCCCAAGTAAGATTTTAGACCTAAACAATGGACACAGAAACCTTATAGTATTTCAATTATTTTTATTAATTTTAAATAATTCACAAATACATTACAAAGGACAATCGGTAAAGAACAATTGAACCTCATACACACTACAATACATAAGACATACCAAGCATTAAAAGAAGTGTATTCCTAGGACCATGTACGTTTATCATAGCAGCCATAGTCATTCCCTAAAACAAAGGATAGGAACAAACAGAGGTGCAGTCTCCTCAAATCTGAATATACAGTATATAATTCAACCAATCTGCACCAAGAAAGATCTGGTGGTAACCAGGTCCTTACTTCAAAACCTTACCTCCTTACCACTTTTGCTTCTCCATCTCCCAAATCCATATCCCCATCTCGTATTGTGAAAAAAAGAAAATCAATCCAAGTAAATCCTCTCCCTTGCCTATCCCTTTCCCATGCATTACCATAAACATGTTTATTGAACCCACCAATACAAGTGGCTACACATTTGAAGAAGAAGTAATATTATAGTAATTATATCTTCCCAGTCCTGCAATATTACCTCTACACTTGTGGACCCCAGATGCCATTGACTTCAATGTAAAGCCTGTGTGCATCCTGTCTACATGCTGGCAGACTATATATTGAAGTCAGTGGCATTAGACTGTCAGTATCTTCTTCCTGGACTGGGTTGCTTGCACATAGATAAGTCATCTGAAGTCTGATGCCTGTGCAGTAGTCCTTATGTTCTTGGCAGCTGAACCCCCCTACTGTTGCCTCCCAGTCTGTGACCTATCAGTGTATAAATCCTTCACTTGCAGCTAAGCCACTCTAGTACAAGTGTTACTTGCCAGTATATATATATCCACCAAACTCAGCAGCTCTGTTCATTTGCTGCCTTTCACCCAATGAATTTGCTCATTAGGATGGAGTTTTTATTGATATACAATACAGGTTTGTGAAAAAAGTAAACTTTGCATCCTAAGCATGAATGTTATGCAGACTATTCTTGAGGCAATTGTAGCCGTGTGCAGACTATAAATTATTAAAGCCGCAGATGTCTCTGATCTGAGGGCTGCAAGGTCCATCACCACCACAACCTCTTCTCTGGTTGCTTTGGATTATCAGGTCTTCAGCCATCTTGATTTGCCGTCACGGAATGACAACTCCTGCGCAGGAGTTCACTCATCCCAACCCATAAGCTCCCTGCAGAGAATGTACCGTAATGCACATTGTAAAGAAGGCTGTGAATAGGCATGTTATTTTATTGTAGTAGGAACATAGCCTCACTGTTTGTCATTTTCTTTAGCTCTGTTTTGAGGCCTCATGCACTCTGCAGCTGTGAAAGCCCTGTTTTTACGTGCATTTGGCTCTCTCTGCCCCTAAATACCGCTCTGTTACCTGAATGCACCCAACCTGCTTAAATGCTAGGCACATTTAGTGCTTGGGTGTTTATTAATTTTATTGGTCAGAATATTCATCTATTCTGGCCACAGAAATGAAAATGCCCAAACACTTGACACGCCTTTCAAAAATGTTGCTTTTCCCATCAAGAGAAAGGCCTTCAGAAGAGCCCAATAACCCACCTTATAAATGCTCCTTTATTATCTCCTTTTAGGTAGATTTTCACAACCTCATGTTCATTTTCCAGGCACACCACAATGGCTATAGGAATTGCAGTGGACATTTTGGGCTGTACCAGCAGCTCTGAGGAAAGGGTTGCAACACTTAACAAGATCATCCAAATTGCAGTGGAACTGAAGGAATTGGGAGATTTCTTTGCATTTTCTTCCATCATGAAAGCACTTGAGATGCCTCAGGTAAGGATGACCAGCATACATTTTTATTTTATTAAGCAACAGTAATGACCTTTACATGGTTTTTTAGCAGAAAATGTTTGAGGACAAACTAAATCAACGGTATACTTCAGTTGGAGTTAAAATCCTAACATTTATTTGTGCCATATAATTAATCAATGATGTACTACATCACCTACCTTGGCGACAGTATTTAACCATTCCCTACAAAGCCTAAGCAAGTCTGTTGGTTGGAGTTGCTCTTCCTCTAAACTGACATGCCGGACTTAACCTCACAGGATGCCTTGTGAAACACAGTAGCATCATATATTGTACTCTATGCCCACTGCTGCATTGTGTGAAGATTACTTGTTAGTCTGAAATTTATCCAGGGTAAATTAGAATTCAAAATCTTAGAGAGATTAAGAAACTTGTCAGTAAGTGTTTCTGAAACAAAGGGAATTTTAATGATCTGGTTAACAACTATGGGCCAGATTCTGGTAGAATCCGCGGCGGCGTAGAGTAAGCCATTTACACTACGCCGCCGCAACTTACTGGAGCAAGTGCCGTATTCCCAAAGCACTTGCTCCGTAGTTTGCAGAGGCGTAGTGTAAATGGCCCGGCGTATCCCCGCGTAATTCAAAGGGGGTGGCTTGTATTTAAGTTAAGCGCTCCCCCAAATCGATCGAACTGCGCATGCGCCGGCCACACCATACACACTATTAGATTTGTAGTGCAAGGACCAGCCTGATTGCATACAAATTGAAACACTGAAGGCTTGACCTCATATTATATGGTTTTGGTAAATCTGAAGACAAATCTTCAGAAAATCTAATTGTGCATCATTTCCGCTCTTAAGCACCATACACACAGTACAGGAACCCATAACAACTGTTTGGTAACAGTCATGTTCCTTTTTGTCTTTGAGCATTTAAATTTTAAAATTTTGTTTTATGACATTATAAATAAAGGTCATCATGGACTTGCATGAAAAAAATATGCAGAGACTTATTCACAATAGCCACACCATGGGGTTGATTTCCTAAAGCTAGAGTGCAAAATTTGGTGCAGCTTTGCATGAGAGCCAATTAGCTTCTTCAAATAAGCTTTGACAAAAAAAACACACCTGGAAGCCAATTGGTTTCTATACACAGCTGCACTAGATTTTGCACTTTCCAGTTTTAGTAAATAAACCCCCACACATCTGAAATATGACATCTACACATAAAACAGAACTTTAAAATGCTTTAAAGGAATGGGAGCTGTGGTGGCTGAACGTGATTGGCACTGCGCTGACAAGCCGTTCACCTCTGTAGCCAACGGTTCGGATCCCGGTCTCGGCTACATGTGAATTGAGTTTGGTGGTCTCAGCCTGGCTCCCAGTGGGTGTGCTATGCAGGGTACGCCTGTGCTTAGTACGCCCACCCCCCCCCCCCCCACAAAAACCACCACACTTGCACGCACACGAAATTGGTTTAACACACACACTTTGGCCATGCAGTCTCCTAAAATAAAGAGAGGCGAAGGACCTATGGGGCTGGCTGGGTGGGCTAGGCCCCCTCACTCCTTCATAGGGGGAGTCCCTCTGCCCCGTTGGGCCCCAGTTGGGCTCCCAAGAGGAGCAGGTAGGGCGGGGTGAGTAGGAGGCCCCCCCTCACACCTGCCATTGCCACCAGGGGCATGGAGAAGGATGGTGATTGCCTCCGGGGGGAGGGTCTGCCTACTCCTGCTCCTCTCTCTCGAGTTCACGCATAAAAATACACTTTAAAAAATAGAAAGAAAAAAAAAGACAATGTTTTAAAGGGCACAACCGACCAATGGATGAGTCTCACAGATTTTCTTTTTGTATGGACAGATTACACGGCTGGAAACCACCTGGACCATGTTAAGACATCAGTACACACAGACTGCAATCACTTACGAGAAACAGCTTAAACCCTTTAACAAAAGTTTGTATGAAGGTGCAGGTAAGCTCAAAATCTTTACATTATTAATTTAGAAGAATTATTGACCCTGAAAATTATGATTATAGCCAATTAGAACAGTGATTTCTGCTGCTTTTATTGGACAGCCAAGTCATCTAAAGATTTGGAGATACCGACAGTAAGAGCCCACTTGTACACATCACTGAGGCTGGCAGCCAAGGTCATTTCTAGATGGCTGTAGAAAAATATTCGCTACCAAAAGGAGGGTTTGGGGAGACTCTCTTGAACAGTCAGTGCCACACGCTGACATGACTTTGATTCCATCTGTCTACATGTGACACAAGGTTTTGCTGGGAGCTGTGCTATAGCAGCAATCACTCCCCCACCAAAAAAAAAAATCACAAACCATTTAAAGTCACAAGTATGAGTATTGAATACGGGGTTCAGCTCCAGCGTTAACATTTTGATAGAGGGGATAGGCATGAAAAATGTATTTTTGGGAAGCTTACTCATCTGGACAAGAAATGAGAGAGGGTGTTAGGGGGGTCTTACCCCTGTCCCCACTACACTAAACCTGTGTTCTGGTTGCTGTCTTCATATCCACTAGAGATACGCTTTCATTTTTTTTATCCTTGTGTTGTGACTTCCTGGGGGTGTAGTTGTACATGAAAACGAGTCAGATTGGTTGCCATGCACAGCTACTCTGGTTTTGGTTGCCATGCACAGCTACTCTGGTTTTGATACATTCTCCACCCTGGCTCTAGGACAGGAATTGACCATGACTATTTCTAATGGCGACAGTCATCAAGAAAACTTTGCAGAGGTTCTAATTTACATACATTTTGGTACAATTTAGAATTTAGAGACCCCCCTACCCAGGTTAACAAGGTTCTGGGACTAATCTGAAATTAGTCCTGGCTGAGTTCAGAGAAGGCGTTTTAATGAACTTCTGGCATTTTATTGCTGCCCCCCCCAATAAATGAATACCCTTTTGAGTGTGTTTTTGATTATTAATGATAAATTATTAAGCATGGCAAACCTACCTTGTTCCATACTTTTTTTTTTTTCTAGGGGAATGTATGATTTTGTTGGTAGCCATGCTTTCAATTTATTAGACTGCAGTGTGATAAGAGGCTGTAGAATCATTTTTGTATTCTCTTGTCCTAGGAATTTTATTCACCATGCAGGAAAAATCCACTGTACCGCTTGTGATGCCTCTCTTAATGCTGTTAGAGCGCCAGTCTGCCATATTTGAAGGAATGGATTGGTGGGAGAACCATGACCGAGGATGTGAAATAATATTCAGTCACCTGGAAACTGGACGATTCATTGCCCAAAATGCAGCTTTGTATCAAAGGAATGCACAACAGGCATTGGAAGGTAAGAGAAAAAGGACCCGTCCTCTTGTACCAGACCACACGTTTCAGCAAAAAAAAGTAACATTTATAATTGGCTTTCTTCCATCATGTTTATGAAGGGTTTTGGTTACTTAAGCATATAGCCCCTTAATCACTTAAGGACCGCCGCATGTACATTTACGTCGGCAGAATGGCACCGACAGGCACATCAACGTATATATACGTTGGTGCCTTGGGGGGGATCGGGGGTCCGATCGGACCCCCCCCCCCGTACATGCGGCGGTCCGCGCGGCTGCAGGAGCGATCCGACGAGTGGGGGCGGCTATCCGTTTTCATCCGCCCCCTCCGGATCGCTCCCAGCCAATGCGCGCGCCCGCCTGACCTGTCACTTCCTCCTCCTGTGTAAACACAGGAAGGAGGAAGCGACGTGATCTCTCCCTCGGCGTTTGTTTCAAGCGCCGCTGAGGAGAGATCACTACAGAACAAGTAAGTCTGCACTAACACTACACTACACACACACACATTTAACCCCCGCGATCGCCCCCCCCCCCCCCCCTCCCCCCTGTCACAGTGTCACTGAATGCAGTAATCATGTATGATTACTGTATTTAGTGTCAGTGTGACAGACAGTGTGACAGTCAGACAGTCAGTAGTGTCAGGGTAGCCCCCCCCACCCCCCCCCCAATAAAGTTTTAACCCCCTGATCACTGCCCTAGTTAACCCTTTCACTCCCTATTGCCAGCGTCACTAAGCGATCATTTTTCTGATCGCTGTATTAGTGTCGCTGTTCCCGCTAGGTAGCTAATTTTTTTTTAATGCGATTTTTTTTTTACTAAAGACATGCGGCTAAATAAATTTTGGCCTAAATGTTTGACTAAAATTTAGTTTATTGGTTTTTTATTATAACAAAAAGTAAAAAATATTGATTTTTTTTCAAAAATGTCGCTCTATTTTTGTATATAGCGCAAAAAATAAAAATCGCAGAGGCGATCAAATGCCACCAAAAGAAAGCTCTATTTGTGGGGAAAAAAGGACGCAAATTTTGTTTGGGAGCCACGTCGCACGACCGCGCAATTGTCTGTTAAAGCGACGCAGTGCCGAATCGCAAAAACCCCTTGGGTCATTTGCCAGCGTATTGGTCCGGGTCTTAAGTGGTTAAAGAGTGAATATTAATATAACACACATGCCAACAAAAAAATGCGCTTAAACTTGGCATTTTGATGCAGTGTGTACGAGGCATAATGGTTGTCTAATTTTGGCTATTCAAGACATCATCCCTCCTATAAAATACTTAAAATATACCCTTGCCAAGCAGCTTGCAATCTTTCTAATGTAACGCTGAAGGGCAGGAACTGAAGTGTGTAAAGTGGTGCATAAACTGAGTACTCTGAAGTGATTTCTGTCCATTCCTATAGAATTGTTACTTGAGAGTAGGTAATGCCAAAATGTGTACGTTTGCAGCTGTGGCAATATAAGTGAGAAGGAACAGTTAAAGGACAGCTCCCACACCCTCCCAAAAAATTTAACAGGAGTTACTGGATCGCTCTCAGCCAATCCGCGCACTCCCCCTGCGTGTCATTTCCTCCTCCTGTGTAAACACAGGAAGGAGGAAGTGATGTGATCGCTCCCTCTGCGTTTTTTTCGACCACCGCTGAGGAAAGATCACATCACATAGTAAGTGTACACAACAGCACACAGACACATAGGAACATTTACCCCACCCCCTCCCCCCTGTCACAATGTCACTGAATGCAGTGATTATATGTATGATCACTGCAGTTAGTGTCAGGCAGTTAGTGTTAGGGGGGGGTAGGGGGCTACCCTGAACCTAATAAAGTTTTAACCCCTTGATCACCACCCTAGTTAACCCTTTCACTCTTTATTGCCAGCGTCACTAAGCGATCATTTTTCTGATCGCTGTATTAGTGTCGCTGTTCCCGCTAGGTAGCTATTTTTTTTATTGCGATTTTTTTTTACTAAAGACATGTGGCTAAATACATTTTGGCCTAAATGTTTGACTAAAATTTAGTTTGATTTTTCTTATAAACAAAAAGTAAAAAATATAATTTTTTTAAAAAATGTTGCTCTATTTTTGTATATAGCGCAACAAATTAAAAATCGCAGAGGCGATCAAATACCACCAAAAGAAAGCTCTATTTGTGGGAAGAAAAGGACGCAAATTTTGTTTGGGAGCCACGTCGCACGACCGCGCAATTGTCAGTTAAAGCGACGCAGTGCCGAATCGCAAAAAGGGGCAAGGTCATTTGGCAGCATTTTGGTCCGGGTCTTAAGTGGTTAAAGGGGTTGTAAAGGCAGAAGGTTTTTTAATCTTAATACATTCTATGCCTCAAGATAAAAAGCATTCCATGTGCCTCCTTGGCACCCCCTAATCCACTGCAACAAAGCAGGTACATATTAAAAAAAATGAAACTTTACAATCACTTCAACGTTAATATTTATAATGGTACCTTGCTTCATTTCAAATATACGTTTTATTTATTCCCCTTTTAGGTTTTAACCCAGATGAGGAGATGTGTGAGATCTTCCGCACAGAATTTCAAATGCGGCTTCTCTGGGGAAGTAAGGGAGCCCAAGTAAGCCAGACTGAGAGATACCAGAAGTTCAACCAGATCTTAACAGCTTTGTCAAAAAAACTGGAACCTCCACCTTCCTAAGACAAATCAATATGACCACTCGCATTTTACAGACTGACTCGAAAATATACAGTCCGTAGGAATGGTTCTTGTTATATATGTATATTTTTTTTTTAGTAACCTATAACAATAATTTATTTATGACTATGAATTGACACTGGCTACTAACAAAGTAGCAGAATGGACAATGGCAGTAGATTACACGTTATTAAAATCAGGACTCTTAACAGTAAACATGAATTTTATCAGTGACGGTGTTGACTTCAATGTCAGAGAGACTGGGGCAAGTGAAATATAAAATCATCATTAAAAGGAGTGCATGCCAGTGCCTATATTAACCAAACCATCACATGCTGGAAGCAGGACACCTTTGAGCCAATAAGGACAATCGTGAAAGGGTTTCCATTTTTATTCCACGAAAATATTCTCAACAGAGAACACTATTCAACAATGCATTTACCAGTAATAAAACATTGAGTGCACATGAGACTAAAAAAAATGCACTGGAGAAAATAAAACTTAAAAAAACTGAGTTTTTGGCTTTTTTTTCCCCCCTTGTGAACCTCATGTTCAAGTGAAAGCATATGCTGTAAGCCACAAAACAATCAAGAATGCTGCCATAAGACTTAACAGTTTGGATTGTAAGGCAAATATATAGGCTTCCTAGTGAAAATTGCTTGCACTTTCCCATAAAGTTGTAGAGAGACCCGGTTGACACCGACCCTTAGGATTGTGAAAGTAACATTATTAGTCTTATTGAAAACACGTTCTTATACTAGCCAATGTAAAAGGTGGTCTCCCATATATGGACCTATACAGTGATATTTATAAAGTTTTATTGGTTTATGTAAGACTGAATCACCATTTCCAAATATCTAAACATCTGCAAAGAAACATTTGGCCGTATTGTGTTCTGGACAGCTGGTCATCACACCATTATGAGCTTGTTAGGCATCCTATTCCATAGGCCAATATAAAACATGGAGTATTTCAGGAGTCTAATCAAGTACCCAATATATACAAATAAGCTTTCAATGAACGGAGATACTAGCTTCCCCATGTCACTGAGGCAGGATAACGACAACACCTTAAAAACGGATTGTTCGCGATTACAGAAAATCAAGTTTTTCTTACAATTGTCACATAATATTCTGCTATGCTCCAGCTGAGAGTATGGAACTAGTAAATGAAAAACAGGCATGTATGGAGAGTCCTTTTTGTTTATTTAGACCTTGATGAATGATTTCACTGGTACAATGAGCCAACAATGACACAAGCTCAGTAAGCGTACATAAAGTATACATATTTCCATCAATCCCTGCCTTGGGAGAACCTGTGAAATTACAGGCCATGCTGACAGTAAAGTGGTACAATTTTTTTTTTTTTTTTTACGTTTAAAATAAACTACCCTTTTGTAGTTTTGTCAATAATGAATAAAAAGACATTATATAAATAAACCCCCTTTATACAATATCCAAAATCTAATCAAATGTTTTAAATAGTCCAAAATGTATATACTCTGACAGTGGTAAGTTTTTTTTTTTTTAAGCCTCTATTAAATGAGCAAAGGTGTTAGATTATTGTGTATACGAAAAAAGTTGAATACAAACACTGGATGATATTGGAAAATCCATTTTAATAACTCATCCTAGCAGTTAACAAGTCATACACACTTTCACAGGGTTTGGAAAGCTTATTTGTAGTGGTTAGGCTTAAAGAAAATGGCACTTCATCTGTGGGCATGCAGTAAGGATGGCAGCCAAATGGTTTAGGCCAGTCACAAAGTGGCATTTTTGGAATTCCAAAATACCAATTATTGCTTAGGTGACTGTTAGCTACAATCATTTATTATGGCTCAATCACGGGTCAAATTGAACAGCATCATCATATACTCCATTTTCCATAGAATGGAGTCTCCCATCCCCAAAACAGTTTATTTCCAATTTTGCAGCCAGATTGGGATAACTACTTTACATACGTTACATGTTCCCATTTTCATAGTATAACTTACTTTTTTTTTTTATTGCTGCTTACCAGTTTTAGATACACTCCAGCACTGAAAAATCCTACTTGGCTCTTTCTATTCACATGTGAGGGTTTGGGAGTTATGTTTTCCATAGTCCTGTCTCTCCTGTGATTGCAGATCTCATTCTAGATATATATATATATATATATATATATATATATATATATATATATATATATATACACACACACACACACAAACTCTACGCTGTTTAAATGGTAACACGTAGTGGGGTTTTCTCAAAATTTACTGCTAAAATTAAAATACACTTTAAAAAAGAGACACTGCCAGGTAAAGTGACAGTGTCTGCACTTAAAGAAGTTCTATGCAATGGGAATTTTTTTTCCATTTAAAGCGGAGGTCCACACAAGAAGTGAACCTCCCCTTTTCGGAACCCTCCCACCCTTCTGTGTCACATTTTGCAGCTTTCAGGGGGGAGCAGATACCTGTATAATACAGGTATTTGCACCCACTTCCAGGAATAGACTCCCACGGGAGTCACGGCCCTCTCCCCCGCTGTCTTCTGGGAAACGCACTGATCCCAGGAGACAGCGGGGACCAGTGAGGACTTGCTCATGCACAGTAAGGAACCGGAGATTCCCAGGAGATTTTTTTTTTTTTCTTGTGATAAAAAAAACTATCATAACATGTAACTGTGCACTTAGGCTAGCCATACACGGCTAGAATTTCCAATAAATCAGCTGCAATTCAAGCTGGTGGCACCAGAAAAGTTGATCTAAAAAATCATCTGAGCCAAGTGAAAAATTCTCAGCCAAACAGACTGCATCCAATCATGCGTAGTCATTGTTTGGGTATTCACAAAAGCCAGCTGTGCGGATTTCCTACAGCCACACTGTTTAGCATATATGGGGGGGGGGGGGAACTCGTTGATTTTCTTTATCCACATGTGTAAGGCTAGCTTTAGTGTGGTAGAAGGGAAACTTTCAAAACCGCATAACTGTTTGAGAATGAAGATAGGCACATTGCTTAAAAATAAAATAGGCCTCCCATAACAGCCAATTAGATTCTTTCATGTTCTACCACAAACTAAATTAAAGGGGACAGGTTGCTATGAGCAACATCAAGACAATACATAGGAACCCATGTACTCCAACATCCCACATGGCACGGAATGCCGTCTGCCAGTGTGATAATTTCTAAAGGCGACCTTCACCAGCAGAGAACGCCCTGTTTCCAGTGCAAGAAAAACCTTACACAGCATACAGCTTTTTTTATAGAAATGTTGCCATTTATTCTCATAAATGCAAGAGAAGATTCAATACCAAAGATAAATATAGGTTTTGTGGACTACTACACAAAATTGTTTGATATGTTCCATAAAACATGAAGTAGAGCACTTTTCCTCCTTTACACACACATGTTAATTCACAAGTTGGGGTAGACAAGCGATTCAAGTTGTCTTAGACAACTCTATGTACATTATAAAACAGATCAATACACTTGTTTATAAAAGAAAAGTGCACATAATTAAGTATTACTCTTATTTCATCAGATTTATACAATTAAACGATTGCCTGCAAACAGATTTACCAATGCAATAAAGTGGACCTCCTAACCCACAAATACTCTACAGTTCTAAAGACAATCAACAAAATACAATGATTGCGTTACATGGTCTGGATTCTACATTAAGTTATCCAGAATGGTCAACCACAGAGAACCAGCACAGAGGCCACTTCTGCAGTTGTGGCACAGTAGACTTCCCCAGTGTTTGGAGGGTTACAGCCTGGATTCATGTTAGACCTTAAAACACTGAGGCGAAGACAAGGTTTCTTGAACACTATCCTCAGAAATTACCAGTCATAAGAAACCCATTAACATAACTGATTGAACCAAAGTTTTGATACATACGAATTGGTTAAATCAACAGAGAAGCATGGTCTTAAAAATGTTATTCCCTGAGGATAGGTTTATAAATCATTGCTTTAAGCTATTTGAAAGGAAACTATAAAATAACCCTTTTAACAATACACTGGCAATCGACCTCCTAGGCACTCCAGTTTAAGGCAGCATCCGATAGGAAAGTAGTTGAGTCGGGTCTGGAGAGAACACTGAAGATCTTCGGTCTTTGGCCAACTGCTCTGTGCCCTGTGTGAGGATGAACTTGAGGGGCACATCTTGAGCCAGATTGTTCTTTTGCCCAGAATGGTGCATGTGCAAGACATATACAAAAGTTCATCGATTTCCAAAATAAAAAAACTGGAATGTAATAAGTTATCAGAAATAACGAAGAGTCATAGCAACAAAAGTTAAAAAAAAATGGTTTGGAGATATTAAGTGATTGGTGGACAAGGGAAAAAAAGGTTCCGACAGAATGGCGCCTAAAAGTGTGGAAGGAAAAACAGGCTATGGAATAGTTATGGACAGAAGTACGATTCATGCAGGCAGGAAGGATTAGCATTAATAATGCAGATGGCACAGGCAACATTGGCAAGTTATAATCCTGAAGGCACCCAGCCTCATAGCTATGAAGAATCAAACACTCTAGTGAATATTTATAGTGCTGTTTAAATTAATTTTCTGCAAATTACTCCTGACCAATTCTGATTATGTAAACATTGGAATTTTGAACCACAGTGGTTAATTAAAAACCTCAGATGGCAATCTGGAGTTTATTGGAAAGATTTGAATAGATTTTTTGGTTTCATTAAAGTAGTAGCAAGATTTTCAATGTAATAGAGACTACAGTTCCACAGTGATGCGCTTAGAACAAAGAGGCAAAATAGAGGCAGAAGTGCAGCAAAACATTCACTAGTTTGTTTTCCAGTTAAATAGTTTAACAATAAAAAGATGAAATGATGAAGGGCAGATACCTGATGCAGATTCTGACAGAAGCAGAAAATGCACCATGTTCCCAAAAAATATAAATCAGGGTGTCTGTAAGTTAGTGAACAATGTATGTATGTATCATGCGTACATGCGTGTTGCTGTTCTCACATGTGTCCCCGACCTAATCCCCTCCCCTTAAAAGAAGCTGCATGTAAACGCCTTCCACATCTCGCCCAGGTTCACAGACACCCGCTTCAGGAACCTGCAGTCCAACAGGAAAAAACAGAGAAGAGGACAATTATCAGGGTACTTACTGGGGAGACTGTATGTTATTATTGCGTCTTTGCCTTTTTTGAAACATGAATCAAAAAATGTAAAAATTTCATGGAGACCTTTCAAAATAGTTTGTTTCAATATGTTACAACGTGTGCATAATTGTGTATAAAAACACACCTTTAGTAAAATTATAGCCATTTGTTGACCATTGAAGGGTTTTCCACTAGTAAGAACAAAAGGCTCGGGTTGGTTGTGCTCACAGATAAATTCCCTGCTCCTGAAGCCCACTATTTATATGGGAATCAGGAGACATGGAATCAGACTGCAGGTGCTTGCATAGAAGACTTTAATAAGGATGGGCCCTCTAACAATGATCAGAACTGCAGCAGTAAAAGTTCTGAATAGTAAGTAGTACAAAATACCTTAAGCTACAGATGGTATCAGTCTGCAAAACATAACATTTATAAAAACAAAAATGATCATCCCTAAAGTGTCAACCAATTTGTTTCATAAATACTCAAACATATTGAAACTATATTTTGGTCATAGATCTCCATTAAGCAGTGTATGATCACCAGTGCAATAACCTTTACATCGATAGTAAAGGTTGATTATCTGCAACAAATGGAAAGGAGAAGAGCGCTATCTACGGGGTGCAGTATATCACTTTTCTGCTGAAATTGAACATGCATGTTATAGTTTATAAAACAAGGGTGTTTCAATGCAAAGCATTCTCTGAATGATGCCTGCGCCCAGCACCCGACTCGGTGTTCAGAATGCAAGAGAGCAGCCACTCAGCGTGGGACTCAGGAGCAAGCTTCTAGTGGCATCGGCCAGGCATGTCAAACATAATTACATTGGTCTAAGCTGGACCAACATAACCATGTGTAACACACCAATACCTAGAATTCTTCTATAAGATGACTTTGAGCGTCCCAAAACTTGTTTATTTTAGCCCCTTTTATACACCATGCTCACATACTGGCAGATGTGTGTTAAGAAAAAGGCCTCTGCTGTCAAAAGCATCAGAGCAATATTACAGTTTTCCCATGAACATACAGGCAAAGACTATGCTTTCTGGAACAATGTGCTGGAGATGGATCATTCAAAGCCAGAGTATTGTGGCCACAGTAACAGACATGTTTGCTGGAAAATTAAGCTGGTATTTCAAGAGAAGACCCTTAAAACTGTGAAGCATAGTGGTAAAAGTGTTATGCTTTGGGGTTGCTTTGTTGTTTCAGGGCCTGTGAGTTCGCAGTCATCGAGTCAATGAAACATTGTGTCTAATGAGAATGTTAGGCCATCTGTCCGAAAGTTATATAGTTAAGTTATTCAAATATATTTAAGTTTTGCAACTCAAACAAATTTATGTGGAGAAGGGGTCAAAATTCCACTTGAATTTTGGAGGTCAGAGACTGCTGGACAGTTATGTAAGAAAATGTTCCTGCTACAGGGGGAAATACCAGCATTTGATGACAAGGGTGTTCAACAGTACACCATTATATCTCTTGATATTCTTTTTCAGTAAACCATTGAAAATGGCCAGATTTTCTTGTGTGCATACACAAATATATCACCTCTACTTTTTAGGTGTAGAAAACAGGGGCTGAATGTCGGGTGACATTGGCCAGTTCAACAAAAACTGGCGGACATTCGGCACGTCTATGGCAGCCGGTTTGACAGAAGCCGAGTTTCGATCAGCGTCCTCAGTCAATAACCAAATATGTCGTTTTTTTTCATTCAACCCAAAAGAAAAAAAATGGTGTGTACTAGGCTTTAGAATATTGATCTAATGTTGGTCCGTTCAAATCTGCCAAAAAATTAATTTCCATGGGGTGCAAGTCATTTTTCACATAAATGTACTGGAAACGTATCCATCTCTTATGTCCATAGATCGTATTTTGCTACTTGCAGCTGACTTATTTTTTCAGAGATTCTACTGAAGGACACCGTGGACTATCTTTACTACTTAAGAAACAGAACAGATAATTACCTAAAGGGCAACCAATAGTGCATTGTCAGTAAGGGCACAATCTGAGCAAATCCTGCCGCAATTAACTAGATGCAATACTTAGATTCTCATTTTACATTAATTTCATATAAACACATTTTAGAACCTCCCTCTAGTGGCTATTTGTGTATAAGGAAGGGTTCCCAGAATCTATTAATCTACCAATATAAATGTAATTCACCACACAGTGGTTTCTAAAATGAGTCTGAGCAGATAAATCTGTACTAAGACAGAATATCAGTAAAGCCAATCACTACACTCTTAAATAGAATGTAGACCTGCCATATTTAATGAGAAATTATCACTGGAGCCTAAAACACAAACTCACATTTTCTGAATTAATTGCCAGGATTAGTTAATGTTGAGTTGATTCATTCATATGTATGCCTAAAAATAAAATAAAAGACTATAAATTCCCTTTAAACAGATTTTCTGTTCTGTGCACGATGCATCTTCATTTTATTATTAAACACTACCATGCATGTTCAGTTTCATTTTTTTTAACACCAAACCATGTAGCAACACCTAGGGGAAAAACAACAAGGCCAGACAGGACATCCAGAAGGTTCGGAAGGAAATTTGGTTTATTAAATATTAATTAAAAGTGGCTTTGTTAATTTAAAACACAATTAGCTTTAAAAGGGAGGGATCCAAACAAACACCATGCTGCAAAATAAAAGTTTTACATCTACAGCAGATCACATTACAAAACTGCCCCCTTCGTGAACACGGTACACAGCGGTCTTCACAAGGCTCGAGCCCCAATCCAGAACCTTGCCCTATGATTAGTGTAAGAAATACCCACCCCCTTTCTGTGAGAAGAAGTTTGAGAATGAACAATTCACATTGACTTTAAAAAAAACTCAGAATTTTAAAACAAAAATGCAATTAGGTCATAAATTATAGATTTTAGGAAAAGGTAAGCAAAAATTTGGTTTTCAGCTTTCTCAAATACTACAAATTCCCTCCGTCTGTCTTTTCCTCCTGGGAAATATATATCTATATACACACACACACACACACACACACACACACACTTCCCCCCCCCCTTTTGCCATTTCCTACCAAAGGTTTTTTTTTCAATTCTAAACAACCAGTCTTGTGATTTATAAACATCTGCCACACTACACAGTCAGACGGGTAACTAATGGAGATCCTAATTAAGCAATTCCACTTCCCAGATCACCAATATAGATACTAAAGGCCACTGATCCTCCTCCCAATTTGACACCTAAAAAGTGCGTATTACAAGAATGGCTGGCTAGAATTTAAAATGATCTGGGAATGAAAAAAAAAAAAAAAACACAATATACACATATTTCACCCCCCCCCCCCCCAAAAAAAGGGGGGGTCTCCATGCTTACATGGTATGGCGGGCAGCCAGGCCAATCAATAGCAAGCATCAGTCATTGAGCATCAAACACACACGACCACAGGTACCGTGCCCTTTGTTGTGTAGTGTGCATTAAATATTTCTCATATTACTTGAATGGGGACACATAAACCTGTATAGCAAGCTGAGAAAGCAATCAGCTTTGGACTGAGGATCGCTCCAACATAGGGCAGATGGGATTTTAAAAAGCAGATGCTGCCCATGAATCAATCCAATCCACATTGCTAAAATACATTTCAGAAACATTGTTTGACATTCTTTACAAAGATCTAGAAGTATTGAAACTGCACATTTCTCTGTATTCTGGCTCGGTGACTGGATTTCTTTATTAAAAACGGAAAATAAACTGATGTTTGAGATGGTAAAAACAAACAATGCTTGCCCATTAAAAACATATATACAAAGATAAAAAAGGCATCTTTAAAAATTGTAAAGGTTTTCTTGGACGAATGCTAAAAACATTAATGTGTAATAATTAAAAAAAAAAATAGCTTTCTATGCTGTCTTATTTTAACAATAAAAGAGAAATAGAAAACATCTTTATAAAATATATATCAATATAAACATTAAAATCCTAACAGTCATGTTTAAGGCAACGGCAAAGGATGGGGAATCCCTCAGTCTGTTCAGATCTATCCTTTGGACATTGGAGGCGCCTCAATGTGGCGACAGAGGGAACAGCAGCAGCCCAGCAAAGACACATACTTTCATGTTTATCGCAGCATGAAATCTCACCCATCTTTCAATGACCAATCAATATATATGTATCTAGTTTAGATATAAGTTACTGCACCTTTACTGTTTTTCTCTAGAGTAATATCTATGTATGACGTGGGGACATAGCCCTCCTCTCCATTTTGTCGTCTTGCCCTTGTCCAGCCGTCTCCTTTATCTTCCTCAATAATGTACATAACTTCACCTTCTTTCATAGACAGAGTGCCTTCATTATTACCTACACAGAATATAATGCAGGACATAACATTTACTAAAAAAACAAAAGCAACAGCTTGCAGAATGATTTACATTCCAACATATAAAATGCCAATTGCAACAGCACCCCCTGGTGGTAAACAGAAATTATTGGCTGCCAAAGCACAATTGTAAAACAAAAAAAATAAAACAGCCCTAATGCAACAAAGCTGGGGCTTTCTCACTGAATGCTGATGAAACCAAATTACATTGGTAATGTATATGCTATTTTTATTACAACACAAAAAAACTTCAGCATGTTCCACTGATTAAGCTGTAAATTGTGTCTTAAGATGGGGATATCAGCTTTCCACTCCTCCAGTATTCCGTTTAGAGCAAAGACCGTGTCAACTTGAGTTAAAGAGGGCCTCAAATGCGGCCCCTGATGTCACCCAGGGGCCGCACACATATAAATATAAATATTTTAGAGGAAACGAGGGTCAGAGCAAGTGGACATGTTACATGAGGGCTTGTAAGATGTGGTGAGGAAAATCAAAACACGCCAGAAGGTCATATTGTATGCGGTTGCCACCAGCCTCGTTTCAGCCATGTACCTTTGGTAAGATTTTAATGATATACATTATGTAAAGTGCACCCTCATCCGATATTACTTACCAAAAATGACACTGCAATACAAGGCACCTGCAGGTGACTGTATGCCAGCTTTGTTTCAGTGCTTCTCAGGCGCAATGAGCCCCAGAGTGCCCTTTTATACAAATACCAATTACAGCTTAGAAATAAGCACTTAAAGGGGTTGTAAAGGTTTGTTTTTTATTTTCTAAATAGGTTCCTTTAAGCTAATGCATTGTTGGTTCACTTACCTTTTCCTTCTATTTCCCTTCTAAATGTTTTTTTCCTTTGTCTGAATTTCTCACTTCCTGTTTCTCCTCTGTAAGCTTCCACCATCATCCAAGCTTACTGAGTAGGAACAGGAAGTGAGAAATTCAGACAAAGAAAACAAAGAAAAAAACATTTAGAAGGGAAATGGAAGGAAAAGGTAAGAACCAACAATGCACTAGCTTAAAGCAACCAATTTATAAAATAAAAAACGAACCTTTACAACCTCTTTAAGAAGGTACTGTGAAACCAAACTGACACTGCACACAGGTATCTGGAGCCGCCTACTACCGAACTCTGGTGCCAGTTTGCCAAGATCACTCTGGATATAAAATGTACCTTAAATAACTTGTGGCTAAAAGTTTTGCCATACAAAAAGCAGAAAATAATAATATTTACCTCTTCTGCTACTTGTGTCAGCCAATAGCGCTCTGCTCCAGTATAATCGCTGGATGAAGTCTCTTACAATCGATACCTTCCAGGGTTGTTGATCTCCTATTTCCCCCACAGATCAACCTTCAAGTCACAACAACAGAGGTTGGTGGGTGGAGCCATTTAGTGCAGTGGGGAACGCAATAGGTTGTGTTTCCCAGACACATCAGTGAGCCGCAGTCCCTGATGCATCTACTTCTGAAAAGACTTCACCCAGTAGTTACTTTGCAGTCAAACCGTTCCTTGGGCAGCTGGAAAGGCAGGTATTTAATTTGCAGGGCTGGACATTATAAATAAATCAGGCATCAGAGTTGCCTAAAGCATTTACACCATCATCAAAATGGTTATTAATGCAAATGAAAAATCTAGTAAAAAAAAAAGAATTTAAAAATTTTATTTATTTTTTTAATTCAATGTTTTTTCCAAATGTAATTCAGAGCAAACAATCAGGCTAATGTAGACATTACGGCGACGCAAGAACACCATATCCATTTTACAGCATCAATGGCTTGGCAACAACAGCCGGTCTACCATTTAAATCTGTGGTGCCGAATAGCTGGCAGAATGTTTTTCATTTGCAACACCGGGCCCTTATTAACACATAAATGGATAGAAAAAGTTCCAGTACACACACACACAAATATGTATTACTGAACTGTGTGGCTACAACAATGTAGCAAATTGATAATCCCATTATGACTTTTCATTTGTGTAAATGGATCAAAAGCTAAAAGTAAAACTTCTGGTTCCAGATATTTTAAGTATTGTGTGAGGGTTAAGATAAACAAGGAGACTTGCAGACTTTACAACTGAAGTAATAAATGACATGTACATACCATCAAATGGATAGAGTGCCTTGCAATGACCTATGGCTGGAAGGGGGTCGTCATCGTCATCAAATTCATCAAACTCTGAATGCACATGAGGCTGTGGCTGAATTCTGCCCTCTTGGTTGGCATCTTCTGTGTAGCTTCCCTCTGGGCTAATGAGACACAGAATGTGTTTGGATATATGCATTACTCACTAGCACCCTTTGCAAACATATCCATGTAATAGTCAGTCTTTCATGTGTTGGTGCAGAAGACATTAAGTTGAAATATTATTTTAGTGACATCATTCCTATTAGCAAGAACGTGCTTCACCCTTTCCCTATAGTGTAAGCGATTTTACTTGCTTATCTATTTGCAATACCTTGACCAAGTTGTCCAAAAGCCATCCGAAGTGAGAAAGAGAAAGGATATTCAACTAGAAGACAGGGCCAAGACTTTTCACTCCAAGAAAACATAAGCAATCAAGCAAAACACAGCCTTGAAGGGCATTATTGCCCAAAACTAGCATTGCACAGTTGCAGTCACATCCACCATGTAGAATTTGGTATGCACTAAAGACAATCCTACAGGCTTGGCAAGCTTGAAAGCACAAAATGGCCAGCACACTAGTAAAATGTTCAGGGGTCTAGCCACTGTTGGAGGCCCCAATTCTTTTGTTTGCATAGTGCCCAAACCTCCTGAAGATTTCTGCAGTAATCTAGCATGACAACATATGCACTCTGGTGCAAGGAGCTTCCTCTAAAAAATCTGCATCACAGCTGCTCTCAAGCCTTGATCCGGGTGACTGGTCTTGTATCGGCTCTGCAGTTTTCTGAAGGCAGACTGTATTTGCTAGACCTGTCATGGGGACCCTCTGTTGTATTCTGTCCACAAACACATGCCCTACCTTTGATGGGCAGAATATACAAAACAGGAAAAGGCGTTTGGCATTGCAGCACCTAAGGCCCCTTTCACACAGACTGCTGTTTTGTCGCAGATAAAAGCATATTTATCTTTTGCTGGAATTCAAGACTCCAGGCACAGCGGTCAGCTGCATTTGTACAGTGAGATTAGCTGTGGTTGCGTTTAGCCGGGGCACGAAATTGAACGGGTATCCGACTTGGATCCCTGCCAATACCAAGCACTGTGTCTGGTATGAATCTTGAGGGGGAACGCCACGCCAAATTTCAAATAAAAAACTGGCATTGGTTCCCCCTCCAAGAGCATACCAGGCCCTTGGGTCTACTATAGATTTTAAGGGGTGAAAAAAAAATGTACAAAAAATGCGGCAAGTAAAAATGTGAATAAGCTGCTAACACCACAACTGACAAATTGACAAGTAAAAATATGAATAATAAAGTGTAGCGCTGTAATATTGAATAAATCACGTGAATGACTAAATTCAAGTATATGAGTGATCACAGGTAGTGTGAAAAGACAGGAGACCAATAGATCTCTGATAAATAGACCTTAAAGTGACATAACATGTGAAAGTAATATCTAAAAGACCTTATAATTGTAAACAATGAATCCACCAATGTTATACATATAGGTGACACATACAAAATAAAAAGTACATAAGCATGAAAATGCTAAGAGTGAATGTCCAATCAGAATAAATAATCATGAATGCCACAATCCAGGATAAATGAGTAAAAGGCAGTTCTTTCAAACATATACTCAAATATGACCGGTCAAGTCCACAGTAGAAAATCTACTAAAATGTGATTCCAGCAGCTATGGTGCAATTCCAAAATGTCACCCGGGAGTGCCTTCACCAATGGGTGGGGAGAGAATAAACACTTTTACCAGACTGAAAGGACCCAGCTCACCATACGGTGGTGGATCAGCAACGCTTAATCACACCAAAGTACTGGATACACAGGAACCAGTAAACGACGACTCCTCCGGGCCGCAGACCTGTAGGTGTTGCCATGTCTGGATCCAATGTTGGTTCACCAACCCATGTAAATGAGGTGGGACTTTAAAATGGGGCATATGAAAGAAAAGAAAGGCTCTACATAGTGTGATACTGGCAAATGTTGGCAAATTTATTAAGAAAAAAGTTGCCATACACACAAATAAAATGTCAAGCAGGAATCAACGATAATTGTGCAAAGCACAGAACCATGTGCCAAACAATCACAGCAACGTGAATGTGGGTATCTTTAAAAAATATATAAAAGGAGCAGAGAGTAGAACGAAGGTGTGGTAGGTAGCTAGAGCTGGTGTATGGTACCTACCACACCTTCATTGTTTGGCACATGGTTCTGTGCTTTGCACATTTATCTTTGATTCCTGCTTGACATTTTATTTGTGTGTATGGCAACTTTTTTCTTTAATAAATTTGCCAACATTTGCCAGTATCACACTATGTGGAGCCTTTCTTTTCTTTCATATGCCCCATTTTAAAGTCCCACCTCATTTACATTGGTTGGTGAACCAACATTGGATCAAGACGTGGCAACACCTACAAGTCTGCGGCCCAGGGGAGTAGTCGTTTGCTGGTTCCTGTGTATGCAGTCCATTGGTGTGATTAAGCGTTGCTGATCCACCACCGTATGGTGAGCTGGGTCCTTTCAGTCTGGTAAAAGTGTTTATTCTCTCACCACCCATTGGTGAAGGCACTCCCGGGTGACATTCTCTCACCACCCATTGGTGAAGGCACTCCCGGGTGACATTTTGAAATTGCACCATAGCTGCTGGAATCACATATTAGTAGATTTTCTACTGTGGACTTGACTGGCCATATTTGAGTATACGTTTGAAAGAACTGCTTTTTACTCATTTATCCTGGATTGTGGCATTCATGATTATTTATTCTGATTGGACATTCACTCTTAGCATTTTCCATGCTTATGCACTTTTTATTTTGTATGTGTCACTTATATGTATAACATTGGTGGATTCATTGTTTACTATTAGAAGGTATTTTAGATATTACTTTCACATGTTATGTCACTTTAAGGTCTATTTATCAGAGATCTATTGGTCTCCTGTCTTTTCACACTACCTGTGATCACTCATCACTAAGGTCCAAAATCAAATCCTTCCACCTAATGACTACAGAGGTAGTAATAGTATCCCATGCACACATATCTTGTCTCCGCACTGGCTAGTTTGACATCACTGCAACTCTTGCGAAATATTGTCTAGGGTTGCAAAGGCAATTTGTGCAAAAAGGTATTTGGTTAAAGGGAGCGGGTTTGCAGTTTAAGGTACCTGCTCCCACTTCCGTTCCGGTGACCCAAGCAGAAGTTCAGCCTCCCTTTTTGCTTGCAATCTTCTCAAAAACGTCCCAGGTCCCACAAAGCGCAGAGTGTCTCACAGAATTATAGTGGGAAGCTGGCTGTGAAGCGGTAAGGAGTCACAGCTGGCTTCCCAAAGGGAGCAGGACAGCGACGGTGACCCAAAAAGACCAGCGAAGACCCAGCCTGGGTGAGGACAGCGCTGGATCCCTGGATAAATAAGTGTCCTTTTAATAAAAGTCAGCACCTACAGTATTTGTAGCTGCTGGCTTTAAAAAAAATTTGGAGACAGGAGATAACGAAGATCCTTTTTATGACTATTAAGAGCAATAAATGTTATTCAGTGGGTAGAGTTCCAGAGCTAGATTACATCAGATATTAACCTCTCTCTTCCTTGTGCTACAAGGTGATTGGCCTCTGCACTGTGCCGCCTCTCACTCCTTTGTGATGATACTTTGCCCTCCACCTCTGATAGCCAAGCCTGCAAATAGAAAGAAGAATTTGCATTTTTATCTGCATGCAACACAGACCTATGATCAGAGCAGTCCTTTTGTCGAATGCCGAGGAGAAAAAGATTAATTACTCCTAAACAAAGCTAAGCGCAGCTCAAATCAAGTTGGAAAATGGACATTTTTTGAATGAACAAACAATATTTTTCAGGGTATTTGACCTCATTAGATTTTCATTGTGCAAGAGAAAACATATGTTTAAAAAAAAAAATGGCACGCAAAAGCACCTACATTTTCAAATAACTTAAAGCTCTAATGAAATGAATGAATGAGACGGGGACCGAGATGCTATTCGTTTTGAGCCCCATGTCTGAGCCTCGTGTCTGAGGCAGTTTAGAATGCAACTATCCAACCTCTGTTCCAAAACAATAAAAAGTCAAAAAAAGACACAAACAGCTCATGACTTCCCTTATTCAGTAAATTCTGCATATTATGCAACACCTCTGCATGGAACAGACCCATAGCTAGCAAGCATATTATGAACCAAAGTGCAAAAGTCTTCATTCAGCCCTGGTTCACACTGACTGCAGGAATGAAATTGTGCGTGTTCAGCCGATTTCATTCCCGCATGTCAGTCCTGATTTCGAGGGGGATTTCAGAGAAATCTGTGCGGGTTTCTGCACAGATGTCAAGGGAAAAAAAATAGTCTGGTTTCTAACAGTTACAGAACATAGCTTAAACAGCCATAACACTAGTGCTTTAACTGGCATTCAAACAAATAGTGCTTTCTAAAAATTGAAGGATACCTGCGAAGTACATTTTTTTACATTTTAACCAGTCAGGGTCAATCTTCAGGCCTTGTGACATTAGGTGGTGAGTTGCTTAATGGGAAAGACCAGGGCCTGCATTAGTGGAGGCGGATTTAGTCCAGATGTCCCACACTTTGGAACTTTATAGGGCATCCCCTAACAGGTAAGTGGCCTTATACAAGGACAGATTAGAGTTGACCAATTTCTTCTATGCTGCTAGGGTAGGGGCAGTTGGAGCATCCGGTGAAGTACAATAGTTTTCCTTGCATAAAAAAAAAAAAAAATAGCAGCCCAACCAGAGTTCTGGAGGCTTTGGCTGTGCAATCAGCCAGACCCAATAGACAGACCTCTACTGAGTGCGGTTTCTGAATAGTGGTCACCGTGTGGATAAACGATATTACCTCTGCTCAAAAATTGCAGATGTGGGGGCATTGCCAGAAGATGTGTATAAAATCCATGGGCATATTTATTAAAAATTACTACTATAAGGACTTTGTTTTGTATGGTATCTCTCATCACCTTGCTGGAGAGAGGTTTCGGATGATCGAGGACTGCTGGTGTGTTGAAGACCTCTGTTACACATTGGAGGATATAGTTTGCTACATGCTCAATTAGGCCACTGATGTCTTATAAGCCTGTATTCTAAACCCCACAAGGTGAAGCACATTTGGCTATAATACGGACACAATTTTCTTTGCACGGTTTTCAGATATTATTTAAGTGGTTTTATTATAGACCTTAAATAACCCCTCGGTAGCTGCCACAATGTATTCATCAAGGGAGTTACCAAAGGTGCTCACAATCAAAAGGGAATGCGCAAAAGGCACCTTTTCTCAACTGGGCCAATCACCCAAGCCATAGGAATCCTGCTCTGAAAGATCAAATTTTCCATGGCATCTACCCAGAATGGTAGGGTCATGAGCCATACCTGCAATTTTCAAGAAAGATTTGGATTTGCATAGGGTAAAAGCTTACTTTAAAATTTCTCCAGCCCAGTTTTCCAAAGCTTAGGAAACTGAAAATGTGGCTATGGCTGGCTGTCCTCAAGTCCCCAAATGTCTATTCACTGAATCTTTAAAAGATGGGGTACCCCACCCCCCAAATAGTAGATTGAGAACTTCAGGGTCTCAGCGAACCCTTGCTAATTTTTACAACTTATTGTACATTGGCATGAAGATAGTGGTATACCTGAACTATTTGACACCCCGGGCTGCTCTGTACTGAAAAATAATTTTCAGTAATAATTATGAAAGTAAACACATGATGTTCAGAAAATAAACACATTCTCTCACATTGGTAGTCTGTGGAAAGTGTCACTTACATTAGCGGTCATGGAACAGCTTCCTTACTTTGGTGGTCAGTGGGAGAATAACCACATTACATTGGTGTTTTTGGTAATGGGACTCCATTAATCAGGTGATCCCTGAGAAAAATGTTCCCCCTACATGGAGCTAAAAAGTAGTGACCATTGATGTCAGTGGTTATTTATCTGAGGCGCAGAAATTGCTCAAGGAACCACCACCAACCTCTGGAGGAACTCTGGTTGAGAAAGGCAGTTCTATAGGCACCAACCATAATATTGCTGAACACAGGAACAATGGCTCTCCTAATACAGGATGCAATGTATCTATTAAATTCAAGTATTGACTTGTAATACTAACCTCATTTTTATGAATTTCCATCCTCAACTTTTCGATGTTGCTCATAGTTTCCGCTATTTTTGGTTGCAAGCTGCTAGGGTCTCCCATTTGTGGGCTCTTCTCATACACATCTTTCATTTTATTTAGAGCCTCTCTATGGTAAGAAAGAAGGGACATTTTTAATTCTGGTTTATTCATCTGCAATAGCAACAGATTGTTATTAATTGTAAACTAAAAATCATAACTTTAACCATGTGCATCTAGGTGGAGTTACCAGATGAAAGGAAATTCCAGGCAATACTGAAAATAAAGCCTTTAAAAAAAGCACATAGAGAACACAACCTATTTCAAGACATTCCCACTGTGCAGAAGTACATGCCCATCTTTTGGTAAAGCCAAGCTTGTAATGTCAGAAGAAGAATTGTTAAAAACACCCCACTTTGATACATCAGGCCTTGTCAGAGACATTGGCTTAAAGCGGATGTCCTATTAAAAAAGTATATTAAAAGTATATTAAAAGGGGGCGTGGCCTGGACGGCATGGTGTGAGGAGTGTGGAACGGGAGCTCCGCTTGCCAAAGATCCTTTTTTTTTTTTGTATTTTGTGCGTGAACTCGAGAGAGAGGAGCCGGACTGCAGGAGTTGGGAGTAGGCAGACCCTCACCCCGGAGGCAATCGCCATCCTTCTCCATGCCCCTGGTGGCAATGGCGGGTGTGAAGGGGGGCCTCCCACTCACCCCGCCCTACCTGCTCCTCTTGGGAGCCCAACTGGGGCCCAACGGGACCCCAATGGGGCAGAGGGACTCCCCCTATGAGGGAGTGAGGGGGCCTAGCCCACCCAGCCAGCCCCGTAGGTCCTTCGCCTCTCTTTATTTTAAGAGACCGCATGGCCAAAGTGCATGTGTTTTTAAACCAATTTCGTGTGCGTGCAAGTGTGGTGGTTTTTTTGTGGGGGGGGGTGGGCGTACTAAGCACAGGCGTACCTTGCATAGCACACCCACCGGGAGCCGGGCTGAGACCACCAAACTCAATTCACATGTAGCCGAGACCGGGATCCGAACCCTTGGCTGCAGAGGTGAATGGCTTGTCAGCGCAGTGCCAATCACGTTGAGCCACCACAGCTCCCTGATGCCAAAGATCCTTATTAACTATCCTGGGGCCGTAATTCCCTTCTACCCTGTCACCGATCGTGAGACTACAAGCCCTACCACACAGGGGACATGTCGCCGCCGAAGCAGACCTCCAGCGCGGCCGCTAAACTCGCCAAATACCGGCTCACGGAGAAGGGGGGTGGAGAGGAAGATGGCGCCGGCTCCTCGACTCCCGCAGACTCGGCGGCTGAACACACAGCGCGTGTGCTGGAAGCAATTTCCGACTGCAAGAGCTCCCTTACGGGGAAGATTGAAGAGGTCAAGGTGGATGTTTCACTTATCCGCCAGGACCTGCAGAAGCTCAGGGACCGCGTGACTGAGGCAGAGACCAGGATCGGCCGCGTGGAGGATGAAGTACCGCCGTTACAGGTTGCAGTTAAAAGCATGCAACACAAACTCTCTGTGATCCTAGCGAAACAAGATGACATGGAGAACCGCTTAAGGAGATGTAACTTGCGGTTTGTGGGTCTACCGGAGGGAGCGGAGGGCCAGAACCCCCCCTCATTTCTAGAAAACTTGCTGACTACCACATATGGGCGTGCGGAGTTCTCGGCCTCCTTCGTGGTGGAGAGGGCCCACAGATTGGCTGCCAAACCTCCTCCTCAGGGCGCTCCGCCGAGGACATTTATTGCTAAACTGCTCAATTTCCGGGACCGGGATGCCGTGCTACGCCTAGCTAGGCTGAAGGGTAACATCCCCTTCCATAACACCGAGATCAGAGTCTTCCCTGACTTTTCGGCGGAGGTTCAAAAGAAGAGGGCCCTCTTCTCTGAAGCTAAGCGCCAGCTACGGATCCACCGCTATCCCTATGCCATGTTATTCCCGGCCCGGCTCCGGGTCGCTGGAGAGGACAGAGCGTACTTTTTTGACACACCAGAGGCAGTCTTTTCCTGGCTTGAGAGAACGGCACCACCGGATCAGCGACCCGTCTAGAGTTCCTGCCTTGACATGCTGGGATGTACCGCAGACCGTGTTATGCTTCTTGGTGTTTCCTGGTCACTTGTGGAACTTTGCCTTGCTCTGATCAGTACTGTCTTATTCGGCCCCCGGCCCATACCCTTCATCACTTCTACGGTCCTACTATTGGAACATTCCTATCATGCTTGGCTCTATGCCCCCCCCCCCTTACTGCCTTCTTTGTCTCGCCCCCAATGCCATTCACCGCCTTGTGTATACTTGTCCCTGGATTCTGCAAAGCTCGGTATGTACCCATTTGTCTGCTCCCCCCCGCCCCTGCATTCTCTGCCCCATGTGGTGGGGTGCATGTATTATAGCCCCATATGATACTCCATGATGGCGAGTTGCTACCCGTCATGGCACCTGTGACTTGGCCTTGTGTTCCTACATCCTTGTACTCCCCCCTTACATTTCATCCTTGGGATATTGACTCAGGTGCCTCACTCCTTGTACTGTTGTTAGTTTTACAGCGAATAATCGTCTCGATAGTTGCGGGTGACCCCTCGGACCCCGCCCTATTTTTCAATGCCCACACCATGATGTGGAATTATATCTATGCCTGGTTTCCCTGGTCTGGCCGGGCCTGTGGGGGTGTCTTGGCCGTTTGCCTGACATCCCGCCGGCCCGGACGTTCCGGAGTGTTAGTTTATTGTTATTGTTCTTCTACAGGTAATTGTTGGAACACTGTTATGAGTTTATGTGCTGTGCGGGAGGAAATGTGGTCTTATCTTTTGGGTACTGATATGTGGAGTGATAACATGTATGCTATGATGCTGTGCAATGGTGTGGCTGCTCGGATCCTGCCCCTGGCGCTCCGGGGTCCGTGGGCGGTGGCTGCCCCCCCGTTTGCTCGGGGGGCGCCCTGGCTACCTGCGCGCGGGCTCGGAGCATCCGGGCCAATCCCTACAGGTACTGCTCACCATGCCTAACATAAAGTTTATAACTTGGAATGTGCGGGGGATAAGGGCCCGCCCGAAGCGCAACGCAGTGCTGTCCTTTTTGAAATCACAAAAGGCTGACGTCATGGTACTGGTGGAAACTCACCTAACTGGCCAGCTCATGCTGACACTGAAGAAACCTTGGGTGGGGTGGGTATATCAGGCCCCACATACTGTGAACTCTAGGGGGGTGGCTTTAATGGTAGGCAAATCTGTGCAATTTGTGTTGCTCATGCTTCAATCTGATCCGCAAGGCAGGTATCTATTTTTGCACGCTAAAATCAACGGCCTAGAGGTGCTGCTCCTGGCCGTGTACATACCCCCCCCTTTTCAATTTGCAGTGATGACAGAAGGCCTGGCGTTTATGTCACAATTTCCCACTGTACCTGCGATCTGGCTAGGGGACTTTAATAATATCGCACATAGATACCTGGATAAGCTGTCCACGACACCCTCAACAGATGCTGCGCATGCACAGACTCGTTTCGGTAAACTCCTGCTCGACTTAGACTTGGTAGATACATGGCGCCACCGCCACCCGACCGACAGGGCGTTCTCGTGCTTCTCAACGTCATATAATTCTATGTCACGTATTGACCTGATACTGATATCCCGGACCCTCTTTCCTTACTTGGGTGATGTGGGGTTCAATCCCCGTGTCCTATCGGACCATGCCTCCTACTGGATCGAACTCCGCATCACACCCCCCCCCCCCCGACTTACACTTGGAGACTTAACCCCTTCTGGCTCTCGGTGGTGCCTGACTTGGCGGGCGCCGAGACCGAATGGGACCAATTCTTCCAAACCAACAGGGGCTCCGCGTCGTTTGGGATAGTGTGGGACTCCTTCAAAGCTCACGCTAGGCTGTACCTTTCCCAAAGCATCGCCCGGTACCGCAGGACCTCGAACAGGGTGGTAGCACAGGCGGAACATTCCCTCGTGGAGGCGGAAGGAGCATTTGTCTCTGACCCCTCCCCTGCCACGGCCGATGCTCTGAAGCTTCAGACCCGGGTCGTGAATGGCCTCCTTTTTGAAAGAGCTGAGCGCAAAATATTTTACAGCAAACAGAAGGTGTATGAGTGTGGTGAACGAGCGGGTCGACTCCTAGCCTATTTAGCCCATCTGGACCACAGACCTCCCACAGTGGTCTCACTTCGGGACTCTGGGGGCGTTGTGATCTCGGATCCGGACGGGGTAGCTGGGGAGTTTCGCTCCTTTGCCTCACTATATTCTTCTACTGTCCATAACCCTAGGGGGGAGATAGTGGATCTCCTGGCTAGCATTGAATTACCCACACTGTCGGAATCTCAGGTGGAGGACCTTGAGTCTCCTATTACTATAGATGAAATAACACTCGCACTTTCCACGTTGAAACCCTCTAAGGCGTCTGGGTCGGATGGCCTTCCCCTGGAGTTCTATACTGCCTATGGTGAGTCTCTGATCCCAAGGCTCCGGGAGCTGTTTATGTCCATTTTTGAATCGGGCTCCCTGCCTGCCTCTATGCGGGAGGCGTATATAGTACTAATCCCTAAACCCGACAAAGACTTAGAACTCCCTGAATCTTACCGCCCAATATCCCTGTTACAACTTGACATTAAGATCCTTGCTAAGATCCTGGCGACGCGGCTCAATGGTGTGATCCTCAAATTAATCCACCCTGATCAGACCGGATTCATGCCAGCTAAAAACACGGCACACAACCTGAGAAGACTGCATATGAATTTGCAAGCGCGGCATGATCGGGTGGGGTCCCGGGTGGTGGTGTCCCTTGATGCCGCAAAAGCATTCGACTCTGTCGAGTGGGACTACCTCTGGGAATGCCTTGCGCGGTTTGGCTTTGGGCCCAAATTCATAAAGTGGATTCGTCTTCTGTATCAGGACCCGTGCGCCAGGATCTTGGTGAATGGTCGGGTGTCGGCCCCCTTCCCCCTGCAGAGGGGAACCAGGCAGGGATGCCCCCTGTCCCCGCTCCTGTACGCCCTGGCGGTGGAGCCCCTGGCATCCTCCCTTCGAAGGCATCCGGGCATCCATGGTCTCTGTTGCGAGGGACTAGAAGAGACGGTCAGCCTTTACGCTGACGACATGCTCCTCTACTTGTCGGACGCTGGCCCCTCCCTGAAAACTGCTCTTGAAGTCATCCAGACCTTCGGTCGGTACTCCGGGCTACGCATTAACTGGGACAAATCTCAGATTCTCCCTATAGACGTCAGTGTCCCCACAGCACTCCAGGCCTCTTTCCCTCTCCTTAGAGTTAGCTCTCTGAAATACTTGGGGGTTCGGATTTCTAGATCTCCCGAGGATTACGTTGCTGCTAACCTTGAACCGTTGGTGCAATTTTTGAAAGCCAAGACGCAGACGTGGGCCAAGCTACCATTGGGGGTGATGGGGCGCGTAAATCTTATTAAAATGATCCTTCTCCCTAAGTTTCTGTATGTGCTCTGGCATGCCCCCGCCTATATCCCCCTTAGATTTTTCAAGTCCATCGAAGCCATTCTTAATTCATTTGTGTGGGGCGGCGCTCGTCACAAGCTGTCCTGGCAGGTGTTGAAAAACCCCACGGACTTAGGTGGAACAGCTTTACCTGACTTTACCTTGTACTACTTGGCGGCGCAGCTATCTCATTTCTTTTACCTAGACAAGATTGACAGGAGCCGCTACTTATCCCTTATATGCCTCCCCTCCACTCCTGGGGTCACTCACCCTTTTCAGGTTCTCTTTCGGGACCTGGGGGGTGCCTGGTCTCCGGGGAATAATAAAAGCCTGCTTTACCATCACTGTAAAATTTGGGAGGTGGTGAGGCGCAGGCTTAAAGTCCTGCCCACCCACTCTCATACACCCCTCTGGGAAAATCCTGGCCTACGCGAACTATTGACTGTCCCGGATCAGGCCCTGTGGCTTCGGTGGGGGGTGCGATACCTATCTGATATATATCACGGCCCTGTCCTCAAGTCATTTCAACAACTTAAAGACGGGTTCGGCCTCCCCAACTCCATGCACTTTCGTTACTTCCAGCTCCGCCACGCTCTTCGAGTGCAATTTGGTGAAGCATCCCCCAATATTGACAAATTGGATATTATACGCACCATACAGGGGATAGATTCCCGGAAACTTATTTCAGAGTTTTATGCAACACTTCTGCGGCCTACGGCTGTTGTCTTGGCCTACGGCCTTAAAATACGTTGGGAGGTGGATGTGGGGGAGTTGGAGGAGGACGAATGGGAAGACGCCCTAGAGACTAGCAAGAAGGTATCAGTCAAGCTGTCTGATCGCCTCACACACCTCTATATGTTACATAGAACTTATCTGACCCCCACCCGCCTCGCCAAATACAAACCCGATCAAAACCCGTTATGCCCCAGATGCGATAGCCCCACCAGCACCTTTTTCCACCTCCTCTGGTCCTGTCCAGTCATACAAGACTATTGGACACACGTAACACAGTTCATACACGATGAGATGGGGTCCCCTTTGACGCTATGCCCTAAGCAATGCCTGTTGGGAATATTTCCGGATCCTGACTCGGATAAGTACCACAAGGTCTTCCTACAAGAATCGTTGTTTATTGCCAGACTTCTCGTGGCGCGGAGGTGGCTCCAGGTTGAGCCGCCCTCTCTCCGCGAGTGGATCTCTGCAGTTAATGCTGTATTGCCGTATAAAAAAGAAATATACACCCATAGGGGTTGCCCTGCTAAGTATGGAAAGATATGGGATACGTGGCTGGGGACCGCTGCTTCGTGTGATGACATTCCTGCCTAAGTTTATCACTCTTTGATCTCACCCTCCCCCCTCCACGGTTGTTGGTGTGCTGTGGGCCTGATTCTATTTGTTTCTGTGGGCACCCCCGGGCTGTAACTTGGTCCCTTGTCATTCCAAGCTTTTGCCTATGTGACAATTGTATGTACTTGACCGTGCACTACCAGTACTTTCCACTTCCTCTGAAATGTTGATTTGCTTTATTTCTATACGACCATGCATCGATTTTGTACCATGTCTTTGATCTGGACCTCTTTTTCTTTTGTATGTCCTGTACATTTATTATCTGCACAATAAAGCACAGTTTTCTTTGTAAAAAAAAAAAAGTATATTAAAAGCCAGCAGCTACAGATACTGCAGCTGCTGACTTTTAATATTAGGACACTTACCTGTCCTGGAGTCCAGCGGCGTCCGCAGCAGAGGACGAGCGTTCGCTCGTCTCTCTGCTGTTCCCCCCTCTATCCACGGTGAGGGAACCAGGAAGTGAAGCGCTCCGGCTTCACTGCCCGGTTCCCTACGGCGCATGCGCGAGTCGCGCTGTGACCGCCGATTGGCTCCCGCTGTGTGCTGGGAGCCGAGAGTTCCCAGCACACAACGGGGGGCGACAGGATGTCGCAAAAAAAAAACGACTTTTGCCCGAGACTGCGGGCCGGAGGTGGGTGCAAATACCTGTCTTTAGACAGGTATCTGCACCACCCTCCCCCTAAAAGGTGTCAATTGTGACACCGAAGGGGGGGGAGGGTTCTGATCAGCGGATCTTCACTTTAGGGTGGAGATCCGCTTTAAAGTGCAGAACTTTCACCGATTTAAATACTTACCCACAGCCATCAATCATATTCAAACCCATTTTGAAAATGTTTAAATTGTGACTGGTGCAAAGCATATGAAGCTACATACTGGCCTACCACCCATACAAGAGGGTAGACAAGAAAAACTGATGCAGTCACAGTGGGGATCAAGGGGTGCGGGGGCCAGTCCGTTCCTAACAGGTTACATGTTACACCCTGAATATGAGCGTAACATGTTACGAAATGTGAGCTTATCCTTTAACCTCTTGCCTACCAGCCGCTGCAGTTATTCTGCCCCAAGTTGGATTGGCTGTGCGAATCGCTGTAGGGGTACTTAGGTTTGTGCACAAGGTTCTGTGTGTTCGTGTGCATGCCGATTGGCCAGCGTGGGAGCCAATCAGCAGGTCCACCAGCGATTGTTGTCCGCAGAGACAAACTAAGATCTGCGGAAGTAAACAAGGCAGATCTCCATTGTGATAGGTGATGACACAGGATCTTGACTTTAAATAAATTATTTCTTCAACTTTTGAATCTATTTTTTTTGCTGCAACTCAAAGCCCCTTGGGGTACCTTTTCCTTCTATTAAGTTATAAGGGGTGTGCAGCATCCATAACCCACAGCCAGTATCGCCTTCCCTCTGATGACACAGGATCTTGTCTGTTGTCCCAGGCAACCCCCCCCAGTTAGAAACACACTGAGGGAACACAGTTAACCGCTTGATCATGCCTGACTTCTCTGCCAGTGTCATTGGTACAATGTCAGTCCATTTTTTAAGGACCGATCACTGTAATAATGTCACTGGTTCCCCAAAAATGTCAACTAGGTGTCTGATCTGTCCAGCGCAGTCCTGCTAAAAATCACTGATCACTGGCATTACTAGTAAAAAAAAAAATTGACAAATCTTTCCCCTATTTTGTAGACGCTTTAACTTCTGCGCAAATCAATATACGCTTACCAGAAATAAGTAGAATACATATTGGCCTAAATTGATAAAAAACATATTTTATTTCAAAATTGTCGGTCTTTTTTGTTTATAGACAAAATGAAAACCGTAGGAGGTGATCAACTATCACCCAAAGAAAGCTCTCATTGTGAGGGGAAAAAATGACATACATTTGGGGCACAGCGCAGTTAAAGCAACGCAGTGCCCTATCGCAAAAAATGGCCTGGTTCGAAAGGGGGTAAATCCTTAGTACCTTGATGCTCAATGTACTGAAACCAGTATCATAAACAGCCTTTAAACTTCCAAAAAGGCAGCAGTCTTCTGGTGAAGCCAGATGGGAAGATATATTGGAGGGCTTGAAAGTCACTTACTTTTGATCGATTTCTTTTTGAAGCTCTCTGTTTAATTCATCAATCCTTTGCTGCAGTTTCTTACGTCTTTGCTCTGGAGGAAGGTGACTAAAATCCTCTAAAGATGGCCCCTGTGTGGAGGAAAGATTGAATGAACAGCAGGAATAAAAAATTGAGCCGGACAGCAGAACACTCAATGACACAGAAAATAAAACATGTCTGGCCAGTAGAACAAACACTGCCTTAAGCCTGATCCCATGGCATATTTTACACTAGCAAAAGCACAAAAGAATGTGCCTAGATACAGTGTAACAAACAACTTATCCAGTATTGAGATTTTCCAAAGTTTGGTCAGGTCTACGAATATTACCTTCATACAGCCTCAGCATCTCTTAGAAGCCAAGAACATCACTGAGGAAAATTTAAAATGGGCAGGAGCTATGTCACCAGCTGGTTACTGCAAAGTGTATACATCTATTAGTTTTACCCACAGAAGTCACATGCATAAAAACATGATTTCTGACAAAGCTTGGAAAATCGCACACCAAACAGCCACACAACCAACCACAAATCCTCGGGAGACTCTTCACAACATCCAGTTGATATGGGCAGTGAGATCTGTTTTCCCACAATCAAGTTCAACCCTAGCCACAGCCATGACTAACCTTGATCAAAGCAGTAGTTCTGTAAATAGCCCTATGTGAAATTCAGCAGGGGGCACAACAGCAATCTATGCAGCTCTGAAATATTACAATACAATGTGCTGAGTCTCAAGACGTTGACCTTGACAACCAGTTTCTTCCTCCAAAAAATATGGTAACTGGGGTTGTGCCAAAAAAAAATGAGAAGGACAAATGTGACTAATGCGTGTGGCGTCACCTCAGCTTGAGTTGGAAATATTCTGTGCAAGACTCATTGCTCCAGTGTTCAAATCCAGACATTAACCTCCCTGGCGGTATGATTCTTTAAGATTTTAGGTGCTGAAAGCGGTACCATTATTTGCAAGGGAATTTGGCATTTTATACTGTAGGCTTGTAATTCTTAGGAATAAATCACTTAAATCTGACCAAACAAGAGTCTAATAGGCATCCCGGGTATGATTTTTTTTTTAATTAAAAATTATAATATAATAAATAATTATAAAGAATTATAACAAATAATATAATTATAGTAAAAATTATTCAATAATGTAATCAAATCAAAATCACTGAAATTTGCTCAGTTGCAGAATTTTTGCTGTCTTTTTTTTTTTTATGACGAATTTCCCCACAAATCGCTATCGCTAAATTCTGCAAGTGATTATAATTTATTATCGCTGTTTTCTAGCTGATCTAAAACCATTTTTGACATAAAGGGACATTTTTGGTTGCTATGGGCAATCTACAGTTTCCAGGCAGAAAGAACAGTTTATTATATAAAAGAACATGCAGGGCACTGGACAGACCACTAGGGACATGGGGGGTGTGTATTTTTTACATACAGTACTGTAATCTATAAGATTACAGTATACTGTATGTAAAGTGTTTGTTTACTTTTTTGAATTTGGCGCCGTTCTCCGCTCCTGTGCGTCGTAACGTCGCAGGGAACGGAGCTCGGCGGCACACGGGGACGCTGTGTGAATCGAGCGAGCACCCGCTCGCTCACACAGCGTGGATGCATCGCTGGATCCAGGAAGAAGGTAAGACAGCGCGCGCTGCAGGCTCTGCATGTCTACCCCGAGCGTGACTCGGGGATACCGTTCTTAGCAAGAAAAAAACACCCCGAGTCACGCTCGGGAACACCGCCAGGGAGGTTAATTAGCAGAAGCTAATCCAATATGCTGATAATTTTAAAGCATAATACACAAGAACACATGCAAGGGCACTGCCATAGGTTTTAATCGAGTAAGATCATTCTTTCTTCATTCTCATTAAAGGCCAAGTTCACTTTTTAGGGATAAATCTTAAAAGCAAATTTTTGCAAAAAATATATATTTGCACCCCCCCCCCCTACAGCAGCCTACACAGCATTGCACCTGCAATCAGTTGGTGTTAGGCAATTTTGATCTCCTGCAGACACTCCAGCTTTCTTCCCCATACAACTGTACAGGCTGTTAGAAAGTTGGAGGAAGTATCAATGAACTAATAGGGCGCTCAACAGCATCCTCCTAGCTCATTGAGAACTACAAGCTGTCTGCCCCAGTAGAAGATGGGACTTGTACTTTCTTCAGTCACACATTACTGTAAATAAATGATACGACGGGCAACGCAAAATTTAAAATGCGATAGCAGGTGTAGGGATAGGATCCCCTGCACGCTGTCACAGGGGAATGGTGAGGGAAGATGAGTGGGGCATGAGCTGGTATATATTACATACTAAACATGTTTAAAAAGGGGAATTTAGCCTTTAAGCGCTAGATAAAAAAACATCTTCATTTTGTGTTGATAAAAAGCAGACACACCAAAAATAAATGGTTGCTGTATAACCAAATCTATCAAAAACAATTTGGAGAGTATAAAGATATTTGATAAAGATGTCAGTCTGTTTGCTCTAGATTCAGCAATATTACTTAGAAATGTCCCTCAAGTACACATAAAACCTTTTTAGATGCAGTCTAAGATTCAAGTATAGGCAGGTTTGCACTGCTGTCCCTTGTGTTTGGCTGGTCTTGGTGCCCTTTAACAGTGCGACGTTAGAGTGTGCAGCAACATATAGATGATATAAACGGCCATTTCTACACAGCAAAAAAAAATATATAAAAAATTGCCCTAGTGTAGTGTAAACCCAACTGTTTATATTCTTGAAATGTGCCTGTTGTACGATGTACTTGTATGAAAAAGTTTACTGTTCTCTTTGTTTGAAATCCCCATTCCTGCCAATCCCTCTGCTTTCCGATTAAAAACTGACCACACTTGAAACTGGCCAAGATCTTTTCTTCAGTTACTAGCACATGATACAGCTCATGAAGAAAGCAATGTAGACTCCATTACACCTGCACGCAAAGAAAAGGCATATCCAACTCTGGGCCTTATTTCTAGATGCACAAATTATAACTTGCTAAAGAGTCGGATTTTTTTGATTTTACCAACAGTATAGAAAGACTCAATGGGGGTGGACACTAGAGAGATTGAGTGGGGAGTCCAGAAGCTACAAATATTGCACGTTGGTCAGTATTTAATAAATAGGTGAAGGCAATGTAATGCTGCACTATATTTAAGCTGGACTCTACTAAATTGGCTGAAATTTAAGCCATGAGTGACCTTGTTAGTACCTTCTGGCTCAACAAACTGACTGAAAAGTCAAAAGGTGTAGCCGTCTAATTCCATTAAAGCGGAGCTCCTCCATAAAAATAAAAAAAAATAAAAGCCAGCAGCTACAAATACTTTTAATACTAGGATACTTACCGTCCCTGGAGTTCAGCGACGTCGGCAGCAAAAGACAAGCAATCGCTCATGTCTCGGCTGCCCCCACCGCCATCCTCTGTGAGGGAATCAGGAAGTAAAGCGTTGCGGTGTCACTGCCCGGTTCCCTACTGCGCAAGTCGCACTGTGCTGTCCTCACTGGTCCCCGCTGTGTTCTGGGAGCCGTGTGTTTCCCAGAAGTGACGTAAGGTCCCCGCCGAGTGTATTCCCAGAAGTGGGTGCAAATACCGTCTTAGACAGGCATCTGCATCCCTCTCCCCCTTCCCCCCAGAAAGGTGCCAAATGTGACACCGAAGGGGGGAGGGTTCCTATTAGCGGAAGTTCTATTAGCGCAGTATCAATTCAATTTCTCTTGTTCAGCCTGCAGGCTGAATTAAAGAAATCTATGCATTAGATAGCAATATGGCCTAGGCTTGTACCACATCCGTATATTAAAGTGGTTATTTAAAAAAAAAAAAAAAAAAGGGGAAGACTTTACAAACCTCCTCTGTTGCAGTGGATTTGAACAGCGCAGTCCAGATCCTCCTCTTCTTGGGTCCCTTTTTGCTGATCCTAGCCCCCCTCCTGTTGAGTGCCCCCACAGCAAGCTGCTTGCTATGGGAGGCAGCCGAGTTACAGCTCTGTGTCCATTCAGACACGGAGCTGCCACCCCATCTCTCCTGGTTGGCCGAGACACAGCAGCAGTGCCATTGGCTCCCGCGTGTATCAAAGCCAGCCAATCAGGAGGAGAGTACCAGATGGCCGAGGGACTCGTGGACATCGCTGGACAGAGATGGGGCTCAGGTTAGTGGCTGCTAAAAACAGAAAACTTTATCTTCATGCATTTTTTAATAAGATTGATAAGCAGATAAAAATAAAGGTACCAAACAAATGTACATAAGACAAATTAGCTTCAATATACATTAGGATACAAGTATTAAAAGTTTCTTGGTGAATACTACACCAAGACCCTTTCATTTTTTTTGTTTATTTAAACATTAAAGAATTTTTACTGAAATTTCAACAATACATCAAGAACCTTTTAAAACCTGTTTACTAGTTGATGTAAATTTGAGATAGAAAATTGTCTTACATTTATGTTTCGCACCTTAAAGTCAGATTATCTACTTCCATACATTGAACCCTGTAAGTGAATTTCTTAGTGTTGATTTTATATATTTGTGAACTAATTCCTAATTATGGAGCACCATACTCATAAGATGTTGTGTTCCCTATAGCTGGGTCGTCTCCTCCCCTCCTGTGGATGGGCTTGTGGTCTCTGCGCGCAGCACCAGTCAGGTCAAGGCTCCACACCACTTCCATCCTTATGGTGGTGGTTTCATATTCATCTCCCGGTCTTGACAGGATCGGGGAGTCTCTCTTCCCTCCCTCTCCACCCCATTCTTTCCCCTCTATCCCGGGATAGCAGGTCAGCATACGCTCTACACGTAATGGCAATATGAAATGTATTGATTCTTTGTATTTTTTCGTGATTTTATTACTGTTTGTAATATGTATCTCTTTATTATCAATAGAGCTGGCTGTCTTTTTAATCTCAACCTCACCCCTGAGGAAGCCTTAACAGGCGAAATATTGGGCAGTACCATCTTGGTTGTGATCCTCTTCATAATCTGTTATCTGTACACATACGGGATTCCCCCGGATAATGCATGTTCAATCCTATGTGCTTTTAACAAATCACTTGGTTTTGTAATGTATCGTGTATTTATGATATATTTTTATTAAAAATATTTTGTTATCCTGTTCTATATATAGCACCGCTACAGTCCCCTGTTGTCCATACTTTTTCATCCATTATTATTTGGGATGAGGTGCGCTTTTCTGTGTATCATTATAATCTAGGCTAACTGGACCCTATCTACTTTTAACCACTTAAGGACCGGACCAATATGCTGCTAAATGACCAAAGGTGTTTTTACAATTCGGCACTGCGTCGCTTTAACAGACAATTGGGCGGTCGTGCGACGTGGCTCCCAAAAAAAAATTGCATCATTTTCTTCCCACAAATAGAGATTTATTTTGATGGTATATGATCACCTCTGCGATTTTTATTTTTTGCGCTATATACAAAAATAGAGCGACATTTTTGAAAAAAATCTATATTTTTTACTTGTCTTTAGAAAAAAAAAAAAAAAAAAAATCGCAATAATTTTTTTTTTTTTAGCTACCTAGCAGCAACAGCGACACTAATACAGCGATCAGAAAAAACGATCGCTTAGTGACGCTGGCAATAGGGGGTGAAAGGGTTAACTAGGGCAGTGATCAAGGGGTTAAAACTTTATTAGGGGGGCACGGGGCTACCCTGGACCTAACACTAACTGCCTGTCACACTGACACTAAATGCAGTGATCAGTAAATATATGATCACTGCAATCAGTGACAGTGTGACAGGGGGCTTGGGGGGGGGGGGTTGATTGGAAGGGGTTAAATCTGCCTGAGTATGTGGTGTCAGTGTAGTGTTGGTGCAACTTACTGTGAGTCTTCTCTCCTCTCAGCGGATTGAAAATACCGCCAAGAGGAGAGCTCACATCACTTCCTCTGCCTGTGTTTACATTATACAGGCAGAGGAAGTGACACGGCGGGGGGGATGCCAGATTGTCTGGGAGCGATCACGAGGGGGGCAGACAGAAACGAACAGCCGCCCCCTCAGCACGGATCGCTCCCGGAGGTAAGACGACCGCCGCACGCAGCGGAGGGGGTCCTGATCGGACCCGCAATAAGGCAGGGACGTACATGTAAGCCCATGTGCCTGTACGAGCCATTCTGTGGACGTACATAGTCGTGCGGCGGTCGTTGTTGTACAAAATCTATGCAGGTATGGTTAGCATTACTTTTTTGTTTACTTTAACCACTTCAATACTGGGCACTTTCACCCCCTTCCTTCCCAGGACAATTTTCAATGATAATTGCACGGTTGTGCTATGCCCAAATGAAATTTTAATAATTTTGTTCACACAAATAACACTTTCTTTTGGTGGTATTTATTCACATTTTTTTATTTATTTTTGCAATAAGCGAAAAAAGAGCTGAAATTTGGAAAAAATATATTTTCTTCTAATTTAAAAGAAATCTAGTAAAATCAAATTCTGTTATAAATTGAAGTCGAAATGTATTCCGCTACATGCCTTTGGTAAAAAAAAAAAAATCCTGTATAAAAGTGTATAATAATTGGTTTGTGTGATCACGGACATATATACGCAGATTATGTACAGATGTGCGCAGGTGATCACGGACATATGTGCAGATGATCATTGGGACATAAGATTTTACTGTTACATATGTGAAGGCAGGTGTTTTTACTATGTGGGGACATGTGTTTTACATTGTGTAAAACTGCCGGCTGCAGTAATCTGCTCGCCTCTCCTCACTGACAACTTCTGTGTGAGGAGAGGAGAGCTTATCGCCTAGCAACCGGCTCTCTATTTACATCACATGATGGCTGTGATTGGACACCACTGTCATGTTATCAGGTCATCCAATCACAGAGCCACCTGAGGGACGTTCCCGAGTGTCCACTCAGGAGAGCCCACCCGGCTGCATATATGCAGTGGCAGGGTGGGATGCGTTTAAAAAAACTTTTATAACAACTGTGTAAAAATGTGGTCAATCAAATAAGGAGTTTTGAAATTTGCTTCAATCATTACCCACTCTTTATGAAGTCTTAACCCTGCCACAGAAATGATTTAAAATGCAATTCTGACCAAAGAAAACAGTTTTCAGCTGGTTAAAGTCACACAAAGCTTTGACAATGATCCACTCAAAGAAAACTTGTGCTGAGGAAGCATTCTTGGCCTTTCTTGAGGCGACAGCCAGCTGTCATTTTGGATCAGGAGTTCTTGATCACTATGCCTGTCACAAGGTAGTGAAAGCAAATATTGAATTCAGAGACAGGTAGGCAACTAGCATTTTCAGAAGATGGTCATCAATTGTAGCCTCTGCATCTTTTCAGCACATGTTTCCTTCAAAAGAAAAATGTCATGAAGTAGCAATTATCACATTTACTCTGAATTTGGGAAACATAAGCTTCTTTCAGAGGCTAAAAGCCTAAAAAGTAACACTAAATAGGAAATCCAAACAGACAGCCTGCCATAATGTAGATGTGTTTGTTACACAGCCTAAAAAGAACCATGACTATTCAATGTGGAGCAGGAGATGAAGAATCTTGCAAGCGGTCAGCACACCCACCTGCTATTTAGCCACAAAACATACAAGTAAATAAGCAGTGACGTTCACGTAGGCAGGATGGGACACAGACCGGCACACTTTGCTTACCATCCTTAACGACCACTGAACCGTTCCACAGCAGCAGAAAGAAATGGCAAGTTACTGAAAGATATTGCAGCGTTTTGTTCTAATATTCTGAGAAAAAGTCAGAGAACATATTGTAATCAGGCTTGTCCTGTCAAAACTAATGCCTAGCTATTCAGTGCAAACACTTTCACAATGTGGAGACTTGTAAAATTATTCAACTGGACACTTGAAGACAGGCATGGTCACCTGAGGCTGTCGATTCTGTTGGCTTCAAGCATAATGTAAGCAGATGACCACCAAAAGAAAAAAAAAAAAAAAAACTTTAAAATTATCTATTTCAGAAGAAAACAGTGAAGACCATCTGAAATAACAGCCAGCAGGATGCTTGTATAAGATCACTAAACCATTGGGCCAACAAGGGACTTAGTGGTGTAAAGCAAAACTTCCAGTGGATGATCAGCTTATAGGTATAGTTTTTAATAGGGCTCATACTGAAGGCAGTCAGACTGTATCCTTTGTTTATTATGCACATGATTTTTTAGGTCACTGAAAATAGGAACAAAGCAAAAACCAAAAAAGTTACTTTTTATATAGGACATTATAGAATTTCCACAATAAAAAAAAAAAAAAAAAAGAAAAAGAAGATTATTATTCCCATTAAATTTCCTCTAATATTCAGACTGCCAAAGTGGACATTTTCCTAAAGATGGTAGCTTCTGATTTGTTGTGCAGATCCAATGGCTTTAAACCATTGAGATAATGAACCAGGACACATCTGCAGATCAGGAGTTCCGACTTGATGCCAGAGAAATCCAAGCAACTAGCATCCTAAGGGTAGTAGTCACAATATTTTGTTTAAAGTGACCTCGTCACCAAACCACTCGCCAACAAAAACCTTCCCATCGGCTTATATGTTCGTTGAACATTTTATACATGCTTTTACCTGTAACCTCCCACCCTCCCTGAGCAGACCTCCAAAAGCCATATTAATGCTGCTGCACGCCATCATTTTAAATGTGAGGTCAGCAGCCACAGCAGACTCAGTTGTCACTTCTCCCCCCCCAGCTACTATATAAAATGCCATGTAGGAAGGTGAGGGGCAGAGGTATTGGCCACCACAGAGTGCAAGTAGAGAAGAGGGCAGGGTTTTTGAAGTGCGGGGAAGGGAGGGAGCTGTTCTAAGGAATTGAATCTTTCTGGAGTAGTCAAATGTTCTAGCAAGTTTAAAAGGCACATTGCAAGTTAATATATAAAGAAAAAATAGCTGAAAGCATTTCACAGGCTTGATTATTCTGTGTTTCAACTTGCAATTTTTTTACATTACTGACAGTTTCTCTTTAAAAAGGAAAATGCCAGTTTCACACAGCAAGATATGCATAGTGAATTAAAGTGGAGTTTCCACCCAAAAATTGAAGTTCCACTTTTTGGAATCCTCCCCCCCTCTGGTGTCGCATTTGGCACCTTTCAGGGGATGGGGGGGGGGGGAGCAGATACCTGTGTAATACTGCGGTGATCTACGCCAATTCCTGCGCCTACACTGTCCTCGGGGGAAACACACAGGTGCCAGAAGACAGCAGGGACCAGTGAGGACTCGCGCATGCGCAGTAGGGAACCGGGTAGTGAAGCCGCAAGACTCCACTTCCTGATTCCCTCAGAGAGGATGGCGGCGAGGGCAGCCGAGAGACTGATCGGCTTCGGCTGCCGACATCGCGGGCACCCTGGACAAGTAACTGTCCGCATATTAAAATTCAGCAGCTGCCGTATTTGTAGCTGCTGGCTTTTAATATTTTTTTAGTGGGTATAGAAAAAAATCACCCCCTTAAATATTCACGTTACACTCTGTATATGCATACAGGCTGAAAAGTAACTGGATTGCATTTCTCCATTTCCCGTGACACAAGAAAATTCTAAATGATCAGAATAAAGCAAACTGGGGCAGCATTATTTGAATTCCTGGGATCCACAGGTTACAAGCATCATCAACCTCTTGTTTTTTCACACGTATGTAATATAGCTATATGTACTGTATCACACAGCATGCACACTTCAAACATTTACAGCAACCAAGTCCAGATCCTGTCATGCATGTCACTGCAAACTGTAATAAAAGCTGCAATTTGAAAAAAGTTTTGAATTGATGGAAAACATATAGAAGCATTGTACAACACTGTCTGTTGTCAAATGGGTATAAAACGCACACCATGACCTCAGACAAGCAGACCTCTGTGCACCAAGCTGAAAGAATGTCATGTCCAGAAACATGTTCTAAAGTAGTGACAAGGACTTTTTAGAGGTGGGTAGTATAAATGAACAGCTTAGAATGAAAATAACTGTGGTTCCATGTATTTTGTTACCTGGAGACCAGCAAAAATACGTTATGCTCGGAATTTATATACCAGCATGCGAAAATGCATCAGTTCAGCCTGGTTGTAGAAAAAAAATGCACTTCTTAACACTCATCACACAGGCTCTGTATACTTACGGCTCTCCTTAGACCTCTGAAAGAAGCGGTCCTTTGCTTGCATACATGCACTTCATTCACACTATAATGGAGTAGTTCCCTGTCTAAATGGGTACACTGGGACCCACTGAATCCATATGCTTCAGGCGGTGGGCATTTAGGGGGTATAGTCTAGCAATGGGATACAGAGAAAATATATGTGGCAATTAAAATTGTCCATTACAATATTAAAAATGTTCTGACTAGATCACACACACTATTATAGCCTGTTTCGGCTACATTCCATCTAAAGAAGATGCTTGTCAAATATGAGAATCAAAATAAGTAAGCTGGAGACTCGTTATCAAATACAGTCTGTAAAAGAAAACTGCTGGGAGCAATTAAAAATGGAAAACATTTACACAATGAAAAACTGTTCATTGCTACTATACAGGCACAAATGTGCATTTCTTTTTTCCCTCTGACTTTTTAGCCTCCTGACTTGAATAAATTAAAATTAGGACAAAATGGCAAAACTGCTTTTCTAAAAAGGAAGCTCAGCAAGTCTGTTCCAAAATTTATATTTTAACAATGATAGGTAACCAATAGGGCACATTTCAAACTGGCCGCTATATACCACCATTCTTTTTTCTCTGCCCATCGCTACACAGAGACTAATTCCTCCTGCTACAGAAGCGAAAATAATAATTCGGCCATAGAGGGAGCAATTTTCTTTCCTGCAACAATGGGTTGCTTGATTCCCCCATAAACAGTCAGTGTTGGGGGAATTCCTCCCATGGAGCCACCAGTCTATGGCTGGCTTTAATCACCAAAATGAAAAATAAATTGAAACTCTGGCTGTAAAAGGGAATACCTGTCTAATCAGTGTAGCGATTGAAAACAGTTATAGAAATATAGTATAGGAGCCCTTGAAGTCCTGCAAGTTATCAGAACATTTAATATATTTTGATTGATCACAAAGTGAGCATTTCAGAAGTGACTACAGGTCTAGTAGTGTGCAAATACATGTACCGTACTCCAAGTTCACCTTTTACAGCTGACCAGTTGCTACACAATATAGTGTGCCTGGTTGAGCATACAGAACTCCGAGCTGCACACACTAGAGCAGAGGTGGCAAACACAAGGCCCGCGGGACGAATGTGGCCCTCCAGGCCATTTCATGCGGCCCTCGCACCTCTCCAGTCATCCTCCAGACCCTTACTTTCTGCTTTCAAGCAATGCATCCAACTTCTTCCCAGCAGCAGCATAAGGAAAAGGGGGTGCACTGTGATGTAAGGGAGAGAGGGGGACTCAACTTCTGATGGTGGGGGGGCTCTTGACATCTAATGTAAGAGGAAGGGATGCGCTGGACACCTAATCTTACAGATACAACCGGCCCTTTTGAGAACAATCATAATGCTGATGAGGCCCACGATGAAATTGAGTTCGACACCCCTGCACTAGAGCATGTGAAAGCCTTTTACCTTCTGAAGATTTAGAAATAACGAGGTAGGTTAGAGTCATATAAAACTTGCCAAGAAGTCTAGCGTTCCATCGACATAGTTGGTCCCATTCCCACCAGTAGGCACGCATTTTAGTTCTATAATGAGCATTGTGTACACATTATGCCACACTATGTCAACTGAACTAATAGAACAGAAGGCAAACTGTCCTGTCTATTCATTGGGATTGCAATGGACAACTCTGTCTAACGAGGCTGTGTGAACCAACCTTTTTTGATATAAACTAGCCAACACTACAAAACTAATAATAGAATCTGGGGTAAGGGATTCTTTTCACCCTTATGCTGGCTTCACACATGTGCACTTTGGTAAAAATACATGTTTTTACTGCATATGACCGCAATACACATTTGCACCAGAGGCTTCAGAAAGCAATAGATTTGGCTGAGTCAGGGATCCAATAAAGCCTAATTAGCTGCCACTTAACCAAAAATTTACAGTACAGCAATCCAAGCAAAAGGACCCATGTTATCTCCTATATTAACTTTTAAACAAAACTCGGAGCTTTTCACAGAGAACGATGTCAAGATCATTCCTTTTATCTTGATAAGGTTATGATGGGGGTGCAGCCATGCCTAGGCATGCCAAGCACAGCAAGAATCTCTGCCTTTTTCTGAAATTTTACAGACTGCGGTCAGAACTTGCTTCTGCTTTTTTGCAATTAAATATTACCCAACTTCTCCAAATCGTGAACTAAAATATAAAAGCAAATACTTTGGCTTGCTTAGGCTGGCGAAACCATTTAGGTATTTTCTAACTTTTCATCTTCGAGGCTGGGTTCACACATGCTCCGACCGCGACTCACAGCAGGGAGGTCCTGATGCATCCCTGTTCACTGATTCAGGTCTGAATTTCTGCCGAAATTCGCACCCGATTCAGAATTTCTGCCTAAATTCGCACCCGATTCAGAGTCAGACACGCACGGGACCCTTTTCAAATGCCCCAGGTGTGTGAACCGGATCCATTGAGAGCCGGTCACACTCTTCTGTTAATGGGAATTGGATGAGGGGAAATCTAATTCACATACGTAAAAAATGTAAATGTGTACTGTATATGTAATACATCTGTATATAGTAAACACGTAGGATCCCCTGCGCTACTATGTGTGCTTACATTCTTCAAGTCTATGATAAATGTGTGTGGGTTTTGCTGCTCAACACCTGTGTGTGTTCTCACAAATACTGACAATAAACCAAGAAAAAACAAATGGGGGAGCACTAACCCTTTTCAATGCAAAAATAAAAACCAGGTGAATGAAATGAAATCGTATTAATGGTGATGCCTTATATAAAATATAAGTGGAAAGAAAGATTCCTAATCTCCCATTTTTTTTTTCTTTAAACGTGTCCTACTTACCTCCTCTGTGCAAGGCTTTTGTACAGCGGCACCGATCCTCCTCTTCTGGGGTCCCCCCAGCGGCGCTCCTGGCTCCTCTTGAGTGCCCCCACAGAGACCTGCATTTCAGACGCGCTCCGGAGTCATTCTGCTGCGTGCAGGACTCGGCCCTGCCCCCTGGGTCACTAAGGTTTTCCGCTGCTATCAATCCAGCCAATGAGGACCCAAGACAGCAGCTGGAGCTGCTCTGCGTACCCCCGGGTTTTTCACCTTAATGCATTAAGGTGAAAACCAGAGAGTTTACAATCCCATTAAAAAAATACTAGACAAATAAGTGAAAAACTGAATATGGAAAGTGTCAATTAAATTGAATAGATGTTAACAGCATCAAAAATTCCAAATAGGGAATCGGAAATGTAAGTTTGAATTTTAATATTTCAATAAAAAGTGAGTTCTACAGTTCAGCACTATGTTGGTTCCCTATATTCATTGAGCATTACTAAACTATGGGTTTCTGCACACTAGAAGCAAGATGCCACAAGAGGAGATCCGCTAGCCAAGACATATTAACCACTTAGGGGAAGGCTTATATAGACCTGGGTCAGTTCTATAAAGGAGTTGAGCGCACACAGACAGAGCAGAGGAGGTGCATAAGGTGTTTAGCCCACTGAGGAGTTACACCATTCTCTATTATTTGGATGGGTTGGTAACACATTTGATACTTTCCGTATTCAATTTGGCACTCATTGGTCTAGTATTTGTTTAAGCCAAGTAACCATCGAAGAGATCAGGGTTTTACTTTGCACTTATATTTTATATAAGGGGTCACCATTAATACCATTTCATTCACCTGGCTTTTATATTTTCACATTGGAGGGTTAGCGCTTCACTTTTCTTGGTACTTCTGTGCATATGTTGTTGACTTTTTTTTTTTTTTAACTATTCTGTGAACCTTTGCAAGTGGTTGTCTTCAACAGATAACATGTACAGGGGGTAGGGTTGTGCTGTGTACAGAGTACAGGATACATGGGTAAGCTACATGCAGGGTTCAGCTAACCCCACCAACTACTGCCCTTCCCCCACTACCAGACCCTCAACTACTGCCCTGCCACTCACAACTGACAGACCCCCACCACTGACAAACCACTACCTCCCGACTAATGCCCATTCCCCTCCAATAGCAGACCACCAACCACCCAACTACTGCCCCCCACTACCAGACCATCACCCCTTGTGAAATTCCCAGGGATAAGCACTTAACTTTTGGCAAGTGGTTCATCCAGTCTGTGTGCCCTGCCGACCGCTCGTTAGTTAGGCGCTAGTTTTACCAAGCTGCATGCTCGGCTGCAGCATCATCGCGCTCGGCTTGTATAGCCTGGAACCAGTGCATGCGCAGCAACAGGAGGGGATACTGATCTTGCTGCACTCACCGAGACCATAGCCGTTACTGTGTTTACAGTGACGGCAGGATGAGTGTGAGAGAAAATTAAGGCTGTAACAAAGATAACAGTGGCATTTGCTTAAAGTGCCTCTATATTGCTAAACAAATCCAGAACTAAAAATTGCACAGGAAATGCACACATATTCTAATAACTTTCCTTTGAATGATAAACCTAGGTTAAAAATGCTACCGAGTAAGCAGGATTGTTCTATTCTTACCTTGGGTTTCTTTCCAAAGAGCCACAACTTCCCCTTAGCCTTGCCCATTGTAATCTTCGGGTCATTCCGTATTACTTCCGGTTTTGGGGTACTGATGGTACCATCTGAAACTGTCCTGTAAATGTGAAGACTGTAATCTTCAAACGGGTAGTCCACAGGGGGTTCAAAACCAGATTTAAAGCAGTCCACCACAATCTGAGAGTCCTGAATCAAAATAAATTGGTTAATGATATATCCAGAAAACATCAACTTTTATATTGTGATACAAACACCATAGAAACTTCAGCATTGGTGTAAACCACAATATAACCTGTCTGCATTCCATCAGGTTTCTTGGTCAGCCAGTGACTCCACATGTACCAACATAACACAACCAACCTGCCAAAGTCAAATGTTATTCTTCTGAAAGGAATGCGGTTTTGGCACAATGAAGCTATACGCAGTATAATAATGTATCTAAACTACAGCCTTACATCTCTGCAACTGATTTGCTGTGAGCAACAAGAATGTTTGTTTTTTTAACTCGCACCTTCATTTTAAGGGATACTCCCCAGCAGTTCGCATATGGCAGCGTGAACTGTCGTGCGAGTCAGGTGTGATGCAGGAACTCACAGTGGATTTGCAGGGTTCCTGCATCACCCAGCCCAAATGTGATTATATGTAGTAATTTCCTTTTAATTCTATGAAGTGGGAAACAAAACATTTGACAAATATATAACTTTTCGTAGGTTTTATTTATTGGTACACTATGCTTTTGGAATTGGCCACTTTTAGATTTATTTACGGCTATTGTTTTGTGTTCTCTTGTTCCTGATAAAAGAATTGTGAGCCTCCAACCAAAACACCTCTACTTTTACGTTTTGATCTTTCATAAAGGTTAATAAATCTATACTGTACTTATTACGCTTACCTTTACATTTGCATTTAGGCTGCTCCAAGAATCTAGAGGCACAGCCCATATCATAGAAAGTTGCCACACGTGAATATATTTACCCCTGGGTTCAGTATTTCACCAACATTCCTATTTGTTAGGGAATTTATGACCTCTTATAATGCACAGCATATTTTCCCTCATGCCCCCACTTGCCGATATACAAACTTAATTTTTGTGTTGTTTCAGACAGATATAAGATATTAGGACTGACAGTTCCTATATTCCTATATAGCAGTTCTTATATTAACGGACATGAAATGCCATCCTAATCTACACGAGAGCTGTGAATCCCCTCTAACTCCCAGACACTCACCCTGCGTTCATCTACAGATTTGGCAGCCTGCACCATTCCTTCTAAGCACTTGGAGATAATTGGGATAACTTTACGCTCTGCATCAGCAAAACCTTTGTAACACTCGCTCAGCTTCACAGTCCTCCGTTCATCCATTTCTTGAAGGTGCTGTGAAAGGAAAGCATGGGGTTACATCAAACATTAAAGGGTCACCGTGGTGAAAAGTGCAGATTTTGAAAAATTAATATTTCATATCGCTATTCTGAGTGCAATGAACACACTCCCATTACTTCAGGACAAAACCCTGATTTAGGTGACACTTATGCTAAAATCTAAGAAAGGAAAAAACAATGTGGAAAATGCTAAATTCCAAGCAGGCAATTGGCAGCCTTCATTATTCACTACAGGTCCTCCAAGAAAATAGGTAAGCAATGAGCATTCTGTAGCGATCTAGGTGAAGGCCGCAATAACCTAATGCCAAAGCACTAGAAGGAAA
>CM056055.1:152905369-152955369 GCA_029574335.1 Rana kukunoris
AATTTCGAAAATCAATGGTGGTATCATCGAATTACAAAAAAACGAACTTTCTGATTTTGAAAAGAAAATTTGTTCAAAATTCAACCATGTATGGCCTGCTATAGAGAAGGCCAATTACATACTTTCTTTAGCTCTGTGTGTACAAAGGTAAATGGGGAGGCTCACTTTCTTAATGGAGATAGTACTGGAAACTGTAGAGTTTCAATGGCTCGAAACTGACATGGTCCAGAAACATTATATAAAATAAAGGTGAAGCACTGGGACCCGATGGCTTACACCCAAGGGTCCTTAAAACGCTGAGCTTGGATATATCTAACCCATTGTTTTACATTTTTAGGGACTCCAATGTGGTGCCTTGTTTAGCCACCTTGCTCCCATCCCATTATAATACAGTCGAGTGGGAGCACTGTTATTCTGGGTTGTGCACCTCATGCATGCCCTAGGAAACACACAGTGGCACAATGTGACCCGCTGTGTCCACCAGATACACGTCAGTAAACAATGTTTTACATTTATAACCATTGTGTACTATTGCAATGATCTGATTGGTCACAGTGATTACATGGTACGGGCCACTCACATCGGTAGCCAACTTAAACGGTCTAGTAAAGGGCCTACATGCTCAGAATTGACCTTTTTACTATTAATATAGTTAAAGAATTTTTGGGCCGGTTTTAATATTTTTGCCTTCCTCTGGATCATCTGTGGGTATAGGATTGTGCATATGGAGGCTTTTTTTCTATTGGCTGAACTAGATGGACTAGTGTCTTTAATCTTCGTCAACTATGTAACTATGACAAGCTCTAGGTCACAGTTTGATGTTGAATGAATGAATGAAAACTTATATAGCGCGGCACATGCGAACTGAATCGCCTCTGGGCGCTTGTTGTTCCTGTCTCCTTTGATATCAAAAGAGAAAAGTCTTGACCTTTTTCCTAAATGCTAGGTGGTTCTCCTCCAACCGAATGCTGGTTGGTAAAGCGTTCCATAGTCTGGGACCCTGGATCGCAAATCTTCTCTCTCCTTTGGACTTGAAGTTGGCTTTCGGAACCTGGAGCAGGTTCTGATTCGTGGATCGCAAAACGCGATTTGGATTATGCGCTTTTATTAATTCGCATAAGTAAAGGGGGGCACTCTCATGGACACATCTATGCGTAAGACAGAGAGCTTTAAAAGCAATTCTGTCTTTAACTGGCAGCCAATGAAGGGCTCTCAGTGAGGGTGAGATGGATTCCCAGGGCTTTTTCCCAGTCACAAGTCTGACGGCCGTATTCTGAACGACTTGCAGACGAGCGATTTGGTACTTGGGGAGGCCGAGGTAAAGGGCATTTGCATAATCCAGCCTGGAGTTTACAATAGCTCCCACCACGACCGCTAGGTCTTCTTTAGGGATGAACGGAGTGAGTCTGTGTAGTAGGCGCAGTAGATGGTGAGATCCGCTGACCACTGACCCTATTTGTGCGTCCATTGTCATAAAGGAGTCAAAAATGACCCCTAGGCTTTTGACTTTGGCGCTAGGGGTGATGAGTTTGCCCAAAATAGGCGGGGGGTCCACGCTGTTGAAAGTTGATTCCTACGTTTGGCGTGAAACAGAAGAAGTTCTGTTTTCGCTCCATTGAGTTTAAGATAACTCTTTGTCATCCAATCCTCTATCAAAGAGAGACATGTCTCTAGATTGAGGTGGTGATCCTGTCTGTTGCAGATGCGGAAATACAGTTGCGTGTCATCTGCATAAGAGTGATAAAGCAGTTTTTGGCTGCTAATAATCTCAAAAAGAGGACGAAGGTAGATGTTAAATAGCACTGGTGACAGAGGCGATCCTTGAGGAACTCCGCATGTTACTGTGCGTTTTTCAGACGTAAACGGTCCTAGCTTCACTGTTTGCGATCGGTTTTCCAAAAAAGAGGAGAACCAAGATAAATCGCCTTCTGCGACCCTGGCTACTTCAGTAAGCCGAGTCAGTAACAGATTGTGGTCTACAGTGTCAAAAGCTGCACTTAGGTCCAACAGAACCAGGAGACAAGATTCTCCTTCGTCTGCGGCCTTGAGAACATCGTCCCATACTTTCAGCAATGCTGTTTCCGTCCCATGTCTGGGACGGAAGCCTGATTGCAATGGATCAAGTAGCTTGTGGGTATCTAGATGCTGTTGCAGCTGTTGTACCACTACTTTCTCCATTATCTTAGAGAATACGTTGAGGCTTGTTATGGGACGGCGGTGGAGTGGGTCCTTGGGGTCCAGGGAGGGTTTCTTCAGGATGGGTTGGATTATACCCTCTTTCAACTGTGAGGGCACTATGCCCTCCAAGAAAGACTGGTTGATAAGCTGCGTAATGGGAGGAGCCAGGATGTCGGCGCATTCCTTCAGCAGTTTTGTGGGGATAATGTCATTTGGCGCTGCGCCATTGCGCAGAGTACAAATGACATTTTTAGTGGACTCAACGGAGATGGGTTCTAGGGTAAACTTACCTGATATCGAAGAATTACTATGGGTGCTGTGTGAGAGGCTACAGGGGGGGCTGAGGGGAGAAAAGTTTTGCTGAATGCTTTCACGGATTGCCTCGATTTTATCAACGAAATAATCCGATAGCTCATTGCAAAATTCTTGTGTGTTAGAACTGGGGGCTTCAATACATCCTGGTTTCATGGTCTGGGTGACCATCTTGAAGAGTTCGCGGGGGCGGTTAAGGGCCCCGTTGATAGCCTCCGAGAAATAATTCTTCTTGGCTTGGAAAATTCCTTTGTGGTATTTTCTTGTTGTCTCCTTGTAGATGGATAGGTTTAGCTCTGAAGAACATCTTTTCCAGGCAGATTCTGCCCTTCTGCGTTCTTGCTTCAGTAACGACAGCTGGTTGTTAAACCAGCTGCGGTTGTTTTTCCGAATGCGGGTTCTTCGTTTCGGCGCTACCAAATCGGCTGACTGTAGCATGGCCGAGTTGATGGCTTCCAATGTTTCAACGGCCGTTTGATGCGGCTGAGTTGTTTCTATTTTTTTCCTTAAAGTCGTTCTGAAGAGTTCCGAGTGGAGCTTCTTCTGACATCTAGTCCAGTGTGTTGTCACTGGATTTGATGTTTTTGTTGTGGGGGGGATTGTGGAAATGAATTTAATTGCATGGTGGTCTGTCCATGGCAACTTTTCATTTTCCAAAATTTTTATTTCCAGATCTTGTCTGAAAATAAGATCAAGTGTGTGGCCTGAAGCATGTGTGGGCCCACATACTGGTTGCTGTAACCCTAAATCTTCCAGGTGGTCAGTACAGGCATCCGCAACGATGTCTTGTGAGGAGTTGGCCCAGAGATTGAAATCCCCTAACAGCAACAGGTGTTTGCTGTTGAGGGTATAAGTGGAGAAGAAATCCGTCCATGGTGATAGCAGCTGCGATTTTGGGCCCGGTGGCCTATAGCAGAGCAGAATGTGGACGGTCTCCTTTGAATTTGCTTGCAGTTGCAGAGTAAGGGTTTCCATGAATGGAAGAGGGTTTTGAAGGGCTGGTTTTGTGATCGCAAGATGAGTCTTGTGGATCACCGCCAGGCCTCCCCCTCTTTGCCCTATTCTGTTTTCTGTGATAATACGGTAGTTTTCTGGCACCAGTTTTCCTAGAATGGTGTTACAGTCGGCTGCGAGCCAGCTCTCTGTAATAAAGAGGCAGTCTAAATCGTGTTGTAGAATGAAGTCATGGATTTCAAGTCTATGTTTTACTGCCGATCTTGTGTTGATCAAAGCACATAAAATGTGCTTGGGCTGGGGTAAACGGCTAAAATGTTTGATGGTCGATCGATCCTTAAAAGTTGCTCCATTCTTAGGGTCTTTTTGGTGATGGCTGGCAGTATTGCGGCGCAACTCCTCAGATCCCAAATGGTTTCTGCAGAGTACCGCAGATTAGCCATGGTAGCCAATCACCGGGGCAAAGTAGTTATTTTTTGGTGACGATGGGGGGAGGATTCAGTGAATCCTCCCAGCTTGATCCAGAGGAAGGCAAAAAACCCCTAGCCGTGCTGTGCCAATTTGCTTTGGTAGGGGAAAAAATTCCTTCCTGATCCCTGAATGGCGATCGGACGAAGCCCCTGGATCAAGTATTATTAAATTATGAAACAGGGGGGTGAGAGCTGTCACTGCTGCTGGGGTGTACCAAGATGGCCGCCGACCGGGAGCAGGACCAGGGACCCAGGCTGATGTATAGTCAGCTGGAAGGACTGGGATGGGGGGGGACTGGTTGTTGAGGGGTGGATGAGTCCTGCAGGGGGCTGGGGGCGAACTCCTGGGAGGTTTCTGGTGGCTTGGAGGGGATTCTGTGTGTAAAATTGCGGCGCGGTGTTAGGCCGCAGGTGAAGCCGCGGACTTTCCTGGATCGCGGCCCCGCGTATGAGAGAGGCCTGGCGCGGAGGTCCCGAAAAACGACCTGGAATGGCGAAAATTGCCGTGGAGAGGTGGCAAGTAGGTGCCTCTGAATGGTGATGGCTGTATGGGGGGCGTATGGACCAGAGTGAAGGAGCGGGGGAGCGGCTGGTTGTTGGGGGGGGCCGGAGCTGGAGGAAGCAGATCGCGGGGGAGTTGTATCTCCGCTGGGGGAGATTAGGCTGCCGCCGTGGCTGTCCTAACAAGGACGGCCACCTACGGGTCCTAGGGAGGTGTAGATCGCCCTGAGTAGCAGGGGCTTACCTGGAGGATGAGAAGCAGCCAGAGAAGGCGGATGAGAAGGCCTGCTGAGGCGGGGGGGTGGAAAACCCTGCCTGTCTGGAGCCCAGGAGCCACACGTCCTACTGGTAGGTACGTGCGCCGATTACTACTGGGACAGTTCTCGCCCTGGGGGAGGGTCACTCTTTCAGACCCAACAGGAAGAGCTCCTGGAACAGTGAAAGTCAGCGGGGTGGGCTCTCGATCGATGCAAGAGCCAATTCACAGCAGTCCTGTGATCAGGAAGCTGTTCCTCCTCTCTACAATATGTCATTTAGAGGAGGGGGGGGATGGGGTCAATTACAAAATATATTTCTGGTCTTTAAATATTCCATGACACACTCCTTTTTGTCAACTATTTTCATCCTAAAAAGTACACAGTGGGAAGTATGTAAACTAAACTTGGATCAAACAGTAGTAATAATACTTAAAACTGAGAACAAAATAAAAACAAAGGAAGGAAGCTACCTTGTAAACCTGTGGGATAACAATGTAGAAATGTTTGTTTTGTTCGGTATTGAAGTTTTGCAGTTGGGCGGCGTATTCATTTTTGCTCTCGTCAGCCATGTGTGTTCGCAGGTTAAGTTGCTGTTTTGCCTATTAAAAAAAAAAAACACAATAAATTGGCTGTGTATATAAAGCTTAGGGGCTTGCTATGAATAATGTCTTAACATACTTTAGGGAAGGTCATTTGGTACCCAAGTCACACTCTTACTGAGCAAGCAGTTCCATATATATTAATAAATCTAAACTAGGGATCTATTAAAACTACCCTTCATCTAAGACACCGTTTATAAATATTTATGAAACTTTTTACATTGTCTTTACATCCGCTTTGTGAAATGTATCATTTAAATATCATTTTTTTTTTGTTCCCGGTTTATAGTGCTAGAATTCTGGTATGAATAGGTGAATATTAGGGTTGTCCCGATACCAATTTTTTAGGACCGAGTACAAGTACTGATACTTTTTTTTCCCAAGTACTCACCGATACCGAATACGATACTTTTTTTAAATGTATCCCCAGATGCAGTCATGTCCCCCCCACATATGCAGCCATGTCCCCCCATACCTAGATGCAGATGCTGCCGCCTAGTTAATCAGCATGCGGGGAACATTACAGCTTTCATTTGAATAGCTGTATGTTCCCCGCCCCACATAGACAGATCACCCGTCCAATCCCGAGCAAGGGGGAGTGTCTATACGCAGCGCGGCGGGGAACACACAGCTATTCAAATGAAGGCCGTAATGTTCCCCGCACGCTGATTAACTAGGCGGCGGCAGCGTTGCGGTATGCGGTGGCAGTTTAGTATCGGATCTGGCATCGGGGGCATTTGCGGGAGGTACAAGTACTCCCACAAATGCTCAGTATCGGTCCCGATACTGGTATCGGGACAACCCTAGTGAATATAGTAAATTGGGTCTTAAAACATGCAAATCAACAAAGTAAAGGCTTGACTCTTATGGCCCATTCACACTGGTAACTATGTGAATCGCACAGGAACGCTCTGTGCAGTGAGATTTCAGCCCCATTCATTTTGATTAGGCTGAAATTGTGCGGCACGAAAAGTAGCGCATGCACTACTTTTTGAAACATGCAGCAACCACATTGCATGGTACTTATGCATCATGCGATCTGGTGTGGGCAGACACAATGTGTTTGCAACCTGAAACGGTGCAGGAAGCTGCATGGGAACACAGCAATCCCATACTGAATTCCAGTGTGAACAGGCCCTCAAGAGAGGCTCTTGGACTAAAATCTGTTGTATAATAAACTCCTAAACTTGTACTTAAAACCTAAAGTTTCGTTTTTTAAATGTGACAAAACACATTGGCACCTTTTACCTAGCCACACTCTGTTCTTCATATACCAAAGAAGCCCACCAGGAGGAGTTTGACAAGCATAACCCCCCACCCATGCCTATTTCTAATTACAACAATGTGTTATAAGGCATCTATAAACAGGAAGAGCTGTTCCATAGAGACACCGTGTATTGGGATAGAAAAGTGGTATTGGGATAGAAAAGTGGGTCTGTGTAAATGCCTACTGCTATATCATGCACAGTTGATCAGACTCTGGAAACTGAATGAGATGGTTACTCAAATAAAGGTTCCTATATTAACTAGTGCTACTACTGCAGTATGTTTTACCTTCTCTACATCAGACTTGGTGGCATTGGTGTCATTGTCCATTTTCTCAAAGGTCTGCTGTGCCTTCTCTGCTTCCCTGCATTCTCGTTCAAACTTCTTTTTACTCTGCAAGATGAATACAAATGTCATTTTAAAAACCATCAGCTAACGCCGCACACAAACCAAAGAGGAATATTATAAAATCAAAATTATAAGACAATTTTAAGAGCTCAAGCCTCCAGTATCATGCACTGATGAGCTTCAGAAATACAGAACACCGATATTTCCATCACCTTTCTATTTAACTGACAAGAATTCATTTTGAGTGGACTATTTAAAGTTTATAAAGCTTGCTCAAACAAAACCTTAGAGATAAAAAATAAAAAAGTTTTCCTATTTCTAAAACTGCTCAAACTTTACCAAATTTTAGTAGAGGCGTTTTTTTTTTTTTAGGTGAATTTCAGGTTGCTGCTTCTACTGAAAAATAATTATATCTAGTCTAGAGATTTGCACACCTGTCAGACAACACAGCCAGGCTCATGACCTGCTGCACTAAAGCAATGCAGCTTGGCCAAGAACAAACCAAAAGCCTGTGATCAGAGAGTGAAAAAAAGCAGTACATTAATGAGCTGGTCTCTGATCTCTCTCCACCAGTCAGCAATCGTGGCAACACCTCCTCTTGACTGTATGGGGGATAGTAAAAAAATCAGAGTTAGTCTTACCGGAAACTCTGTTTCCAGGAGTCTTCCAGGACAGCCCTTGAGAGATGGAGCTCCTCCCTGGACAGGAAACACATCACCTCCAGCTCTTTAAAAGGCGGTCCCTCAGGCATCTGGTCAGTTTTAATCCAAGAACCGAAGGACGGAGCTGAAAAACAGTTAATGACATACATACATATTATCCATGCATATATACATACCCACATAAATACCTACCTTAAAGCATAGGGTGGGAACGTGCTGTCCTGGAAGACTCCTGGAAACAGAGTTTCCGGTAAGACTAACTCTGATTTTCCCAAGGCGTCTTCCAGGACAGCCCTTGAGAGGATGAGCAAGAACTCACCAGATTAGGGTGGGACTACCGCCTGCAGGACTTTCCTCCCAAAGGCCTGATCTTGGCTACTTAGGACGTCCAGTCGGTAATGTCGAATGAACGTGGACATGCTTGACCACGTAGCGGCCTTACATATTTGCTCCGGGGTAGCGCCGGCTCTCTCTGCCCAGGACGTGGCTAACGCCCTTGTAGAGTGAGCTTTCAAACCTTGCGGAGGATCCAAGTGTAGGGCTTTATACCCTTCCAAGATGGCCAATTTAATCCACCTGGCTAGAGTCCCTTTTGAAGCTTGTTTTCCTTTTCGATTACCAGAAAAAAGAACAAACAGTGCATCTGATTTTCTAAAACCTTTAGTTGCTTCCAGATAGACTAAAAGACATCTTCTGACGTCCAGCCAGTGTAGCTGTTCTTCTTTGCTATTTCTTGGTTTATTGCAAAAAGAAGGAAGTATAATGTCCTGACTCTTGTGGAAAGCAGAGGCGACTTTTGGCACAAAGGACTGATCTGTCTTTAGAATAACCTTATCCTCCAAAATTTGCATGTACGGATCTCTAATTGAGAGAGCCTGAAGTTCGCTGATTCTGCGGGCAGAAGTCATAGCGATCAAAAAAATTGTCTTTAAAGTAACCAGCTTTAAGGATGCCTCTGATATCGGCTCAAAAGGCTCTTTAATGATTGCTTTCAACACCAGAGATAGGTCCCATGTCGGGATCTTACGGCATGGGGCCGGGCGTTGTTTGGCAATTGCTTTGCAAAATCGACTAATAAGCGGGTCTTCTTGTAGGGGGCGCTGAACATAAACTGAAAGGGCAGCAATTTGAACCTTAATCGTGCTTAAGGCCAGTTTCTTGTCGATGCCTTCTTGTAAGAACTCCAAAATCGTTGGGGAATCATGTTCCCTCTTTCCATTCTCTTTTAGCCAGAGATTGAATTTTTGTCCAGTGTTTCAGATAAATCGCTCTGGTAACTGGTTTGCGACTCTGTAACAGAGTTCTGATCACTCTATCTGATAGACCCTTAGACTTCAGGATGTCTATTTCAGAAACCAGGCCGCTAGATTCAGAAAGGCCGGATTGGGGTGCCGTACCGGACCTTGAGTCAACAGATCTTGACTGCACGGCAACATCCATGGTGGACGATCCGCTAACGCTAGTAGAAGCGAAAACCACGCCCTTTTTGGCCAAAAAGGGGCTATCAGGATAAGGGAAGTCTTCTCCATCCTGTACTTGGCCAGGACCTTCGGTAAGAGGTGCAGAGGTGGGAAAGCATATGTCAGGGAGAATGACCATGCGCTTTGAAGGGCATCGACTGCCACCGGCCGATCCCTGGGGTTCAGTGAGAAAAACTCTGGAAGCTTGGTATTCCTCCTGTTGGCGAACAAGTCGACCTCCGGAAGACCCCATTTGGACACTATCTTGGCAAAGACTGTCGGATCCAGAGACCATTCTTCTTGAGAGACTGATTGTCTGCTCAAAAAATCGGCTAGACTGTTTTGCGTATCCTTGAGATGGACAGCTGAAAGTGACTCGAGATTCTCTTCTGCCCAAACAAAGACTTCTTTTGTTATGCCCATCAGGGCGGGATTCCTGGTCCCTCCTTGTTTGTTCAAATACGCTACAGTAGTTGTATTGTCCGACCTGATCTGTAGATGTTGATGCTTGAGCCGACCCTGGAACGCTGCGATCCCTTTGGCTACGGCTTTTAACTCCCGATAATTTGAGGAGCGTTTCTTTTCTAGATGATTCCAGGTGCCCTGTGCCAACTGACCTTCTAGGTGGGCTCCCCAACCTTGGTTGCTGGCGTCCGTGGTCAAGATGCGTGTCACAGGTGGGTTCCACAGTAGACCTTTGTTCAGGTGGTTTTGGTCTCTCCACCACCAGAGAGCCTGCTTTGTTTTTTCTGGCAGGTATATCTTCTTCTCTAAGTCTTTTCCTGTGAGATTTTGAAGGAGAAAAGACTGGAGTGGCCTTTGGTGGAACCTGGCCCATCTGACTGCTGGGATGGAGGCTGTCATGAGGCCTAAGACTGACATTATCTCCCTTACTGTGACCGGGAGATTTGTCTGCAACCGAGCTACTCGTTGATTTAGGTGATCGATTTTTTCTTGTGGGAGAAAGGTCCTTTGTTCTGTAGAATCTACTATGTAGCCCAGGAACAGGATTTCCTGTGTGGGAATGAGGATTGACTTTTCCCTGTTGACTATCCAGCCTAACTGAGTCAACCACTGCTGAACGACCACTAGGTCCTCGAGTAGCTTTTGTTTTGTGGGTGCCAGGAACAACAGGTCGTCCAAGTAGGGGACAACTGTTATTCCTTGGAGTCTTAAAGGGGCCAACGTTTCCGCAAGGATTTTGGTAAAGATCCTCGGAGACGAGGAGAGACCAAAGGGGAGGGCTTGGCTCTGATAGTGGAAAATCTTTTCCCCTATCCGGACAGCTATGCGAAGGAACCTTTGGGAGCTTAGTCTGATAGGAATGTGGAGGTAGGCATCCTTCAGATCTATCTTTGCCATGAAGCAGTTTCTCTGAAGTAAATTCTTGACAGAATAAATGGATTCCATCCGGAATTTTTTGTATCGAATGACTGTATTCAGTGGTTTCAGGTTGAAAATCAGGCGATACTTCCCTGATGGTTTTCGTACCAGAAAGACGTGCGAGTAAAAACCCTGGCCTTCTTCTTGTTTGGGGACTGGTATTAGGACTTTTTGATCTACAAATTCTCCTATGAGAAGTTGTAGTGCCTGTGCCTTTACCGGGTCCTTTGCCAGCTGTGTAACCAAGAATCTTGTTGGTGGCAACTGACTGAACTCCAGGGCATAACCCTTTCCTATGACTCCCCTGACAAAGTTGTTGGAGGTCAACTTCATTCATTGTGGAAGGAAATCCCCCAGTCTTCCTCCCACTTGGATCCTGGCCTCATTGGGATTTGGGGTTTTTATCAGGAGGGTTAAAGAGCACTTTTGCTTTTTGCTTTCCTCCTTGCGCCCCCCAGGGTCTATTTGGCTTGCCTTTCTCTTGAGTCTTCTTTTGCCCCTTAAAGGAACGAAAAAACTTCCTATTAAAAGGCTTTTTCTTTTCAGGAAAAGTCCTCTTTTTATCCGCCGTGCGTTCTAATGCTTCATCTAGCGGAGTGCCAAATAAAAGGTTACCTGAGAAAGGAACGCTACAAAGACGTAATTTAGATGTGGTGTCTCCTGGCCAAGTTTTGAGCCAAAGAGTTCTCCTCGCTGCGACTGATAGTGAAGCTGACCTGGCTGACAGTTTTACCGATTCTGCCGACGCATCTGCGATAAAACCGACTGCCTTAAACAACATTGGAAGAGATTTCAATAAATCCTCTCTAGGAGTACCCGCTGTCAGGTGTTCCTGTAGCTGTTTGAGCCAAAACTCTAAATTACGGGCTACACATGTAGTTGCCAGGGCTGGCTTAAGATTAGCCATGGCTGCGTCCCAGGATCTTTTGAGGATAACATCTCCCCTCTTGTCCATGGGGTCTGCTAAATGTCCCATGTCCTCAAACACTAAGTCTGAGTGTTTTGAGACTTGACAGGGGGGCATCCAGTTTTGGGGACTGGTTCCAGACTGCCTTAGGGTCTTCCTCAAAGGGAAATCTTCTTTTCAAACCGCTAGAAAAGAAAGGCCTTTTGTCAGGTTCCTCCCATTCCCTAAGCACCAGGTCTGACATCAGCTTGTGCACTGGAAAAACTTTTTGTTTTTTCTTGCTTAACCCCTGATACATTTTATCATGACGTGAGAGAGAAGTTTTTTCTTCCTTCATCTCTAACGTTTCATGAATAGCCCCAATTAATTCATCTACCTCTTCCTGGGAGAGCTTGAATCTAGTGGGTGTGCGGGAGTCATTCTGATCATCTTCCTGCCCAGAATCTGAATGGGAGGAATCTGAATCAGGAATTCTAAGGGAAATCTCCTCATTCTCCACAGGATCACCTGCTCCTGATGCTACCGGAGTGGGAGAGGTGGGCACCTCTTGCTGTGTGGTGGCTGGCGTTGGGATTTGCGAATCAGCAATAAGTTTCCTAAAGGACTGAAAAGTTGCTTTCATCTCCTCTTTAAAAGAACCCAAAAATTTGTTAAGTGGGGAATCCTCTTCACTGCTTATCACAGTAGAAATACAGGGTCCACATAGGCTCTTGGTATAACCTGATGCTAATCTTGCATTACAAGTGGCACACTTCTTTTTGCTAGAAGGGACTTTAACACTGTGGTCTTTTGGATCTTTCTGGTAGGAAACAAAAGAAAGAGATATCCTCCTTTAAGAAAAGGTATCTCCAGCCTGCCATCCTAAGGTGCCCACTGAGCTAAACATAGGCAAACATTCCTATCTAGCTCCCCTTCTAAAACAGGTGAAATACACAGGAAAAAAGAGCTCTGGCACAGCCAGCCTACCTGTGAAGAGCCGGCGCTAGACTCCCCTGGCGCGTGTACAGCGTCCATCTTGTGTCTGTATACAGGCAGCGTTCAGCCCACGCTTGCTGCCTTTTAAACGCCGGCTCGGCCTTCCAAACTTCCCGCGCCAGAAACCGGAACCACAGCTTCCGGCGCTCAGTGATGACGCGCATCCTGGCCTGGAAGTTACGCCCAGCGACTTCCGGGTCACGGCGTCCACCGCAAGGAAAGAATTCCTTCGCCGCTAACGCCGCCGCCTGATGCGCGCCATCACCGCCAACTCCCTCGCCGGGCACCGGGGGAAGGAGGAAACGGGGAACTCCAGACCCAGTCGGAGGGAACCCGCGGCCAAAGGAGGAGAGATCGATCGGGTCAGTACAGCCCAGCTGTCTTCCCTCAGCCCCTGGAGATGGACTCCCTCCCGGATCCATCCCCCAGCAAAAGACGGTTCCCAGGTGACATGTCTCCTCCGACTGAGGAAACACATAAAACTGACCAGATGCCTGAGGGACCGCCTTTTAAAGAGCTGGAGGTGATGTGTTTCCTGTCCAGGGAGGAGCTCCATCTCTCAAGGGCTGTCCTGGAAGACGCCTTGGGAAAAAACTGATATCAAGACAGATTCTAGTACTATTTACATTTAAAAAATAAAACATAAACATAAACCTTTTTATTTGTTCTGAGCTCAACTCTAATTTTAACTGCATTTCACCAACTTTTGCCATTTTCATATTGCTGCTTTCGGTGTCCAAATTCAAAAATAAAACCAAGCAGTGTCAAACAATACTTTGTGAGCCATTGCAGGTTACAGGGTGGACTTTTCTTTATTTTCAGTGGCCAACTATAAGTATCGGTAATTAGGATGATCTAGGGGCCTCTCAGTTTTGGATGGAGAGTTTATCAATTCTGGACCCATGTTGGCCCTTGATGAAGGAATATGATGCAAAGTCTCACACATTTACTATTATCTGGATATGTAGCATATTGATCAGCTGGATGTGCAAATGCGTGCGGACAAAACCCCTGTTTTTAACGCACATTGTTAGACAGGTTAATTGGTTGTTCTGCTAGCTGGTCGGTAAGTAGGCTTGGTTATTCCCTGGGCATTCCCCAGGTTCTTGTTGTTATCTGCTTTAGCCTTCCATTGCTACTTACTGTGATTGCCAGCCATAGATGGGGGCGGTGGATACGTTTTGTTTCACCTGTGGTGTTTATTTTGGTCCAGCAGTGCACCAACACCTTTGCAGCCATTGTGCTATATGCTGGGTGCTTGGTGTGCTTCTGTACCTTTAAGGAGGGGTGGCTCCCCTTCAGTCCACCTGCCCCTATCTATCCATTAAAATGCATGCGCCTCCATTGTGAGGACACTCACTGTTAGTGTTAGGACCACAGAATTATGGGGTGCCTTGGCGCGGCTCTGTGGCTCACGCATGCGTTTGCAAATGCGTGCCGACAAAACCCCTGTTTTTAACGCACATTGTTAGACAGGTTAATTGGTTGTTCTGCTAGCTGGTCGGTAGGCTTGGTTATTCCCTGGGCATTCCCCAGGTTCTTGTTGTTATTTGGATGTGCCTTGAGATTTCAACAGGATTGTTTCCTATTGACACTGTATTTCCCTTTTACTTGCCTTGCCATTTTCTGAGCCACAGATGCATCTCTGATTTTTATGCTTTTTAGCTATTCACCACCCAAATAAGCTCCTAAAGAAGCGGTTTCCGCAAAACAGGTCGAGGCATCTACTGAAGAATTTACTATATATGTAACTGTATATAGATCATGTCCTATCAAGAGTGCTCGTCAGTTTTTGTTCACTGATTTCAGAGTTTTTAAATTGTGTACCAATAAAAGTGGAATACGTTTTTTTTTACATATTTGTATTTTTGTGCCTATAAAGTCCATGAATTTTGTCTATAAATATACTATATATATAAAAAATAAAAAAAAAGATCACTCACGTTGTCCATCTGTTTAAAGCATATGTCTAGGTACTGTTGGGCTTTCCTCCCCTCCTGAAGATGCTGGAATACAGAAAAGAAAATTAAAAACACTGTCAGAGGAATACAGAAGGCAATTTTTTTTTTTTTTTTTTTTGTGTCAACCTTACTAAAAGGATGAGAAATATGTCCCAGAGGATAGTAAATAATAGTGCAAGGTTTGTCGGGTTTATTGATATTTTTAAAAACTGACTCAAAATATGCAAAATGGTCCCAAAAAGGATAATAAGGGCTACGCTCATTCACCTTGATGTCAATAAAAAAAAAAAAAAAGTATGGGACAATACCTAGGGCCTCCAGCTACCAAGAAAATAAAGTGTTATTGACCCAGATGGCTTCTGTGTTCACCAAGATGTGTTCTTGCTTCCGTGAGATAAATGTGTCTGCACAGGGCATACTTGTGTTCACATGCAAAAAATGAGGATTGATCATTCTACAGAACAAACCAGGTCTCATCTTCCAGCCATCATCTCATGTCTTAACCACTTAAGGACCCCCTACCAACGATATACGTCGGCAGAATGTCACGGCTGGGCACAATCACGTACCTGTCTCTTTATGGCCCAGCCTCGGGGGCCCCGAAGCTCAGTGACCGTGATCGGTCACCGGAGCGGAAGAACGGGGAAAGATGTGTGTAAACACACCTTCCCTGTTCTTCATTGTGGCAGTGTCGGTGATCATCTGTTCCCTGATATAGGCAAAGACGATCACTGACGTCACACGTCCAGCCCCCTACCATACGAGGTCACATACGAGGTCACATACGAGGTCACATACGAGGTCACATACGAGGTCACATACGAGGTCACATACGAGGTCACATACGAGGTCACATACGAGGTCACTCTTAACCCCTACAGTGCCCCCTAGTGGTTAACTCCTAAACTGCAATTGACATTTTCACAGTAATCGGTGCATTTTTATAGCACTTTTTGACAATGGTCCCAAAAATGTGTCAAAATTGTCTGATGTGTCCACCATAATGTCGCAGTGCCAGAAAAAAACTGCTCATCGCCGCCATTAGCAGTAAAAAAATAAAACAAAAATGCAATAAAACTATCCCCTATTTTGTAAACGCTATAAATTTTGCGCAAACCAATCGATAAACGCTTATTGTGATTTTTTTTTATACCAAAAATAGGTAGAAGAATACGTATCGGCCTAAACCAGGAATGGGCAAACTACGGCCCGGCGGACCATTTAATCCGGCCCGCGGAGCCAGGGGGGCGCACATTCCGTGGCGCCTCCTAATTTTAATTTCCTGTGTCACCGATGTCTGGCCGCCATGTTTAGTGTCCGGCGCCCTGTGGGGGTCATGTGAGGCGTGGGGCTGGAAGACCCGTCTCCGCACATGATCGCCATACGCCCAATCACAGCGCGCCGGGAAACTCTGAACATGGCAGCGGGAGACAGGCACTGGAAGCGTGAGCCGCCGTCTTCCCCTCCGCTCTGGTACGGCGCTGTGTGGAGATGGGAGCATGAAGGGAGTTGCAGCGTCGGAGGTCAGTGCCATTACCGGGTGTTTGACATATACACAATCTGCGGCTCTATAGCCTGCCAATTGTGTATATGTGCTGGCTGCATACCCCCCTCCAGTACTGCCGTCGCCCCCCCCCCCCCCCCCCCTCCTGACCCCCAACCTTCAATCCCGGTATCCGTTGCCCCATCTGCGGCCCGGCTCGGAAGAGTGTCAGGAGGTAACATGAGAGGGAGACCAGCATCTTCCTCCAGGCTGTGATAGCAGAAGTGATGTGTATTACATCTGCATTCACCTGTCAGTCATCTGGCTGCTATAGCCAGAGAAAATAAGCAGATCTGTGCTTCATCAGCTTCTTTTGGGGTCCCCAGGTGACATTAGGGGTCCTAGAGACCCCTAATGTCTCCATAAAGAGGACCTGTCAGTGTACCCTTGCTATTATATAGGGGGATTTTTATCCCTTTATGTAATAGCAATGACATCAAGTGTAAAAAAAAAAAAGTAAATAAACATAAACAAAGTTTTGAAAAAAGCTCCAAAATGTTTAAGTCCCCCATCCCCACGTTTACATAAACGTGGATGTTTATATAAGGGGGGCGACTTCACAGCTTTCGCGGCCACCCCCCGCATTTACATAGCCAGGCGCACGGTCCATCTACTCTTGGTCCGGCCCCCGGGTCCAATATATGAATCCATTGCGGCCCTCGAGTAAAAAAGTTTGCCCACCCCTGGCCTAAACGGAAGAAAAAAAAAAGTTTAATATATTTTTCGGGGGATATTATAGCAAAAAGTAAAAAATATTGCATTTTTTTCAAAATTGTCGCTCTATTTTTGTTTATAGCGCAAAAATGAGTAAAAACCGCAGAGGTGATCAAATACCACCAAAAGAAAGCTCAATTTGTGGGAAAAAAAGAATGCCTTTTTGTTTGGGAGCCACGACCACGCAGTCAGTTAAAGCGACGCAGTGCCAAATCGCAAAAAGGGGCAAGGTACTTAACCTGCATAATGATCCGGGTCATTGTGGTTAATGTAGCCATAGGACCAAGCCAAACCAGCACATTTTAAAAGGGCAGTGTCAAGTGCACTGATGACGACTATCAGTACATTAACGACCATTAGCAAGGTTTTCAGCATTTTTAGCAGTAGGTGAACTGTTCTACATTGTCAGTGCAGTATATGCATTTTGACATCACAACATTAAACTAAATGCAAAAGGTGAAAATGTATACCGATTTTCTCTCTGCTTTCAGGTCAAGGGAATATCTCATTATTTCTGCATAAACTCTGTGTCCGATATCTTCTGCCACCACTTCACGTTGTCCAGCATAATCATTCAGTTCGTTGAGGATATTATAAAAGGATGCACAAGATGTAAACCTTTAAAAAAGCAACACAAAACAGGGTGACTTTAAAACTTTCATATCAGTACCCATATTTAAAGGATAAGTTCACCTTTAAAACACGTTACATGCATATTTACAGTGTAACATGTTCCAGCACACTTCCCCTCACTGACTGAGCCTCCCCCCCCCCCGACAGCATATGAGGATTCCTCTACTCCGCAGCTTCCGTCACATTTAAATTCAGGAAAGATCAGGGAATAAACGAAACTACAAGTTCCATCTACCGCTACAGCAAATGGATGGACTACAAGTGTGCGAACAGCTGTCAGTCTATTGCCACTTTTTCCAGCTTTTTAACTGAAAGCCTGTACGGAGGGCATGGGCAGAAAGCACCTTTTCCTGCAAAAATATGTGCATTTAATATTTTTTCCTTAAAAAGGTGAACATGGCCTTCAATTCCTTTCCCCAAAATACTGAAAAGCTAGTTATACACAGCCCAATGTTCTTTCTTTCAACCTGCAGGCTGAACAATAGAAAAGCAACCGATTCCCCATCCAGTGTGAATGGAGGAATCTCCACTGCTGGCTACTGAATTCCAGTAAATATGACACCAGCAGCTGTCTAGAAAGTTCAGAGCTGCCAAAGATCTGACATGATAAAGTCAGCCAATAGTTTTCCACCCAACTATTTTTTTAAATCCACATTTGTTGAGCTAGGTAGTGCCTGAAGGGTCATCTAAATCTTAAACTTAGTAGTCTATTAGTGGTTGTATTGGTTATCTGATATGGTTTCTTGCTGAACCAGGTCAAATATCTCTAGACATAAATTATGACATGGTGTTGCAATATACCAATGGAGTGAAATTTTAGGGAAACCCTTTGACCGAGACCAGGGCTGCGAAAAAAAAAAAACATCCCGTGGCACTGTATTAGTGGCTGCTTACAGTGGATATAACAAGTCTACACACCCCTGTTAAAATGTGAGGTTTCTGTGATGCAACAAAAACAGAAAATAATTTCAGAACTTTTTCCACCTTTAATGTGACTTATAAACCGTACAACTCAGTTGAACAAACGAAAATGTTTGAGGGCCAGTTCACACCAACTGCAGTCCAGTGTGTGTTCCCCCCCATCAAAAACACATGGAGAGCAGGTTATATGGTTTTCAGTGGCATAGTTCACACCAGTGCGTCCCAATTCCATAAGAAAAAAAATGGGGGGAAGCACTGGACTGCAACAAAAACGTGCACGCAGAAAAGCATCTGGAACGAACGCGTCCGAACTGTGTTTCTATGGTGTGAACTGAACCTTAAAACGAATACTCCAAATCTGTCAGATTGCGAGGGCATCTCCTGTGCACAGCCCTCTTCAGTTCACACCACACACATTCAAATCGGACTCAGGTCTGGGCTCTGGCTGGGCCATTCCAATACTTGAATTTTCTTCTGGCAAAGCCATTTCTTTGTTGATTTGGACGTATGCTTTAAATTGTTGCTGAAAGACGAATCGCCTCTTCATGTTCAGCTTTCTGGCAGAAGCCTGAAGGTTTTGTGCCAATATTGACTGTTACTTGGAGCTGTTCATAATTCCCTTTACCTAGACCAAGGCTTCTTGTTCCAGCTGAAGAAAAACAGCCCCAAATTATGATGCTGCCACCACCATGCTTTACAGCGGGTATGGTGTTCTTTTGGGATTATGGCCAAAAAGTTCAACCTTTGTTTCATCAGACCATAACAAAATTTCCCACATGCTTTTGGGAGACTTCAGATGTGTTTTTGCAAAATTTAGCTGGGCTTGGATGTTTTTCTTTGTAAGAAAAGGCTTCCGTCTTGTCACTTTACTCCATAGCCCAGACATAATATGGGAAGTACCACACAGCCAGCACTTGCCAGATATTACTGCAGCTCCTTTAATGTAGCTGTAGACCTCTTGGCAGCCTCCCTTACTTGCTGTCTTTTCATACATTTTGCAGGGATGTTCAGTTCTTGGTAATGTCACTGTTTTGCCATATTTTCTCCACCTGATGACTCTTCACTGTGTTCCACAGTATATCTAATGCCTTGGAAATTCTTTTGTACCCTTCTCCTGACTAATGCCTTTCAACAGTGAGACTTTGGAAGCTCTTAGCAGACCATGGCTTTTGCTGTAGGATGTGACTAAGAAAAGGTCAGGAAAGACCTACTAGAACAGCTGAACTTTACTTGGGGTTAATTAGAGACACTTTAAGGGCCAGTTCACAGCAGACGCAGTTACGTGCGCATTTTTCTTGCACCAAAAATACATGCACAGCGTTTTCCATGTATTCCAATGGCTCTAGTTCACACCATGCAGTCAGTTTCCGGTCAGGTCTATTGCAGAAACTGACCAGAAACTGACTGCATGGTGTGAACTAGAGCTATAGGAATACATGGAAAACACTGTGCATGCATTTTGTGCAGGAAAAAAAAGCGCAGAGCTGTACGGAACTGTCTGGTGTGAACTAGCACTAAATGATGGTAGATGTGTACCGACTTTTATTTACCTTGAGTTAGAATAAAATTACTTTATTAGGAACACAGCTACCACCCCAGTTATAAGAGGGTGTGCACACTTATGCAACCAGATTGTATTTTATTTGTACTCCCCTCCCCCTAAAATATTTGTTTTTAAATTGAGTTGGACAGTTTATAGGTCACATTAAAGATGGAAAATGTTCTGAAATTATTTATCTTTGTCTTTTTTTATATCACAGAAACCTGACATTTTAAACAGGGGTGTCTAGACTTTGTATCCACTGTATACAGCTTTGCCGATGGATCAGAAAGCGCTGTAGGCCTGTGTAATTTTTTACTGCACTGTTATACAATGGACCAGTCAGGCATCAGTGATCATTCATTAACCTGAAAGATCAGACAATGCAGCTCTGTGTACTGTATCAGCAGCTGTTTTTACTTTCTACATGGCCTAGGTAGACACAGAGTCAAAGCCATGAGTGATCTCTAACCATCATGAAGAAGCAGTGCTGAATGCCAAGAACAGTGACATATCGCTCAGCTTTGGGTGGGGGGGGGGGGGGGCACGACTGTGCCTTCCCCTATAATTTGGGCTTCAAATGGGGGTGGGGTTAAAGCCAACATATAAGAGGTGCATTTTGGGGACAAATGTCCATTCAATCAGAAGCACTTGGTCCCCATGGAATTTGTATTTTTTTTTTATCTGCAAGGGCACAAATGGAGCAGTTGTTTACCATTTAATAACAATGGCTTGTTTATGATTGAAAAGCAAGCTTTTTGGACAATTTGGAATGAAAACATTGAAAATTTACATACCTTGGTTCATCATCTTTAGACGACCTCTTTGGACAATATTTCTTTACCAAATTCCTACAAAAAAAAAAAAGTTCAAATTAAATTGACCAAAACATGGTTTTTGATAGAGAAAAAAAAAAGGTTTATCAGGCAAAAAAAAGTCAAAGCAGCTTCCCAACGGCTTTCATCAACTACAGTTTTCTGCATGATGTGTTGTACTTCAAACATTCCTTGAAATTGGTATGTCTGAAAAGTGAAATTATGCTTAAACTACTTTAAAGTTGTTAGTAAAATGTAAACAAAGCTTCAGCATGATGAAAAAAAAAAAAATCTACCCATGCTTCAAAAATCTGTTCACCAAAAATGCACATAAACTGGATTTCATACAGCAAGTAATGTGCTGCAACAGGCATAAAATAGTCATACATAAATTATTTTCAGGACTTTCTATAGGTCAGTGATGGCGAACCTGGGCACCCCAGATGTTTTGGAACTACATTTCCCATGATGCTCAACTACACTGCAGAGTGCATGAACATCATGGGAAATGTAGTTCCAAAACATCTGGGGTGCCCAGGTTCACCATCACTGCTATAGGTCTTTAAGTTGTATTTGCAAATTAAAGTATGAAGCTGAGTACACACCAACATGCAGCGGCTCCATTCACCATTTCAGTTCAGATTTCAGCAAATTTTGGGCTGAATTCGGACCCAAAGACTCACAAGGCTCCTGTGCACATCGCACTGGTGCCACTGCTGAGATGTGGGAACCGACTCCAATCTTCTGCTATGCGAATTGGATGCATCCGTCTATAGCATTGACAATTTACGCAGCGCTTTACATATACAGTACATTAACATCAGTCCCTTTCCCTTAAGGAGCTTACAATATAGGGTCCCTAACTCACATGTATACATACACACACACACACACACAAACTATGGACAATTAAGGTCCGGTTCACACTGGTACAACTTTTGCTCAGAGGCAATGCAAACTTTGGGTCTGGTATGGATTTAAAAAAAAAACACTGTGGAGGTCCCCACCCAATCCAAACGAGACCCTTATTTGAGCATGCAGCCTGGCAGGTAAAAGAGGGGGGGGGGTGAACAAGCGCTCCCCTCCTGAACCATACCAGGCCACATGCTCTCAATGTGGGGGGTTTTATCGTGGTGGCGGCCATCGTGATTGACATTGGATCTACATTGGTGGACATTACTACATTTTAGTAAAGGACTTGTCAACTTGTAAGCAACAAGTGACAAGAAAAGTTTTAGTCCAAGTGGTTAAGCTGCCCTCATCTACAGACAGAAGTTCATTTCTTTGGCCCAGGTTCACATTGGGCTGCGGGAGGGAAGCCATGCAAGTTCAGCTGAACTAGCACGATTTCACTCCCACTTGTCAGTCCCAATTCCGAATAGGATGGCGACGTTGCCAGCAAATGCTGCCGATTTGACATGCCAAATCGCACCAGTGTGAACCAGGGTTAATCTATTTTAACGGGTAGGCAACATTTTAAGCATAGTGTGCCAAAAAAAAAATTCAAAGTATCTTAGTGTGCCGATTTTATAACAAACAAATGTCAACTTCACACTCAATCACGAAAAGGGATTTTTTATAAAGTAAATGCTTTAAGTTACTTGAGTAGTAGTGATAAATTAACACCCTGCACTCTCACGCCTCAGATCAGCCCCAATTCCTGCACCTTCACACCTCAGATAACTAACCCCCTGCACATCTGTCCCACCACTGTAACCCCCTGCACATCTGTCCCACCACTGTACCACCCTTCTGTCCCACCACTGTACCCTCTTGCTCATCTGGCCCACCCATGTTCGCCCTTTTTCATCTGTACAACCACTGAAACCCCCCTTCTCATTTAGCCCAACACTGAACCCCCCTGCTCTGTCACATTGCTGAACCCCCATCATCTCTTCCACCACTGTACCTCCTACACACCTACCCCACTGCTGTACCTCCTCCTTTCATTGCGCTTAATACTGGCTGTGGCTTAATGGGACACAGAGTGCAGAGTTTCAGGAATAGATTCAACAAAGTTCCCAGAAGCTCAACGTTAATTCCACAAACTGTCACCCGATTGTTCTCTCAGTCAGTGAAATCCCTTCTTTCTGAGATTGGTAGTGGCAACCAAGAGAGTCATCTTCTTCCAGGTGGTGGACAGGGCTTGCAGGACAGTAATTGGCTTTAGCAGTGGTCAATGACAGTCCTCTTCCTGGACACAGGGACCGCCTCCCCCCAACCGCGCCCAATCTCTTCCCCATCACAAAAGCTGGCGATCGCAGCTACAGCAAAGTTAGAGAACGAAACAATGTTTCACATCTTTTACAATGTGTGGAGTCACAGTGCCTCCCCTCAGTGCAGGTACTGCGTGGGGAAATCCGAAATTGGAATATATCTCTGTGCTGCTGGGGAGGGAGTCGAGTGCTGGCAAGAGAGGCTTCAAGTGCTGCCTTTTTTTTTACGGTAGTCATCGCCTTTAGCAGAGAACGCTCTGCACTGAATCAAGGAAATGCTGTGTTAAGATCAGGAAAGGGGTTGAATTGCATTCTGGATTCTTTGTGTAGCTCTAGTTTGAAGGTGAGCAGGTGTTCTAGATATTTACTCAAATGTTGAGATTGAAGATCAGTTGAAAAAAATAAAACAGGGATATGCGGAGGAAGAGGGAAGTTTGGAGGTATATTTGAGTAATGCCTTACATACGTTTTAACCACAAATATGATCAGAAGACATCCTTCACGTGACAACGTGACTAAAAACCTACACCGAAATCTGGGCGACCTGCAACTCTAAAGTTGTGAAGAAAATGCAAATATGATCACATTTTTTTTTTATGTCACAATGTAGAGTATAAGATTTCCTATCATCTGTGCCCAGTCTTGCCACACAGAGTTAATCCAGCGCTGAGTAATCCTCTTTTAATGTTCAGTGCAAATTAACAGAATTCCAGATAAAAACTTGCCAAATTATAAAGTCCGTTTCTCTGTTTTTGCTTTCAGTGACAGGTTATTTACAAATCTAGCTTGGACATGGTTATCATAACATGAGGTGATCCAAAGTTCATTGTATATTACCAGGATGTGTTATGTGGGGGAGGGGTGGATTTCTCACTTTTTATACCTCATGTTATGATAAACATAACACAACATATGATAAACATGTCCAAGCTAGATATGCAAATAACATGTCACTCAAAGCAAGGAGAGAGAAAATTGACTTTTTATTTAGGCAGGTTTTTATCTGGAAGGCTGTCATTTTCACTGAACATTAAAAGAGGATTACTCAGATCTGGATTAACTCTGTGTGGCAAGACTGGGCACAGATAGGAAATATTATAATCTACATTGTGACATCAAAAAAATAAATAATATTTTTTGGGTTTACATCCACTTTAAAGCATTACAAAAAATAACATTCTAAATTATTAAACTGAAAACAGTGAAGAGGACAATGACCACCATAATGTCATCCTTCACGTTTTTATAATCACATCTACCCTCTCAGGCTCATATGAATACTAAAGCTACTACAAGCAGAACAAGCAAGTGAGGTTTATGGTGAAGGAAATACTAGAAGCCATTTCATCTTCCTAAACTCAGCAATACATTCTCCTGTCAAAACACACACAACACAATACAAAGCAAATTAGTGATTCCAGACATCCCAAAGCACACTGTTTACAACTAGCAAATCATTTTCCCCAATAGAGGCTTGGATGCTACTTTTTTTTCTTTTTTTTGTTATTTTTGTCCATGCAGATTCTAAACACGCCTCATTATCATTCATTAGGTGAAATCCATAACAATGTGGTATCCTGGCAACCAAGCAGTGGCCCTTTCAGAAAATGGTCCCTCTGGCATTTACAGATAGCAGGAAGTAAACTGGCTCACAAGAGCATGCAAATAAAAGGTGATGACTTCTTAATTCTGGCTACCAGGGAGAATCTTCTAGAAACTTGCTCAAGGATTGCTCTCTATTTGATAGCGTTTTCCTTGCAGCAAGGGAGAACTAGGAAAGTGAAAGAATGGATTGACTCTTACACATTTGAAAAGGGTATAGAGATTGACAGAAAGTGTTTGTAAAATGTTTACTTTAAAATGTGCGGTCATGCAACACTGTACCCATATGAAATCTCTATCATATTTTCACACAAATAGAGCTTTCTTTTGGGGGTAATCACTGCTGGGTTATTTATTGATAAAAATAAATAAAGAGGGACCGTAAATTTAATTTTCCAAGTTTCGTTTGTCAGAAAATGTAAGTAATTTCTCCTTGACTGATGTGGCCACTCATGGGCACTGGTTAGGTGCACTGATAGGCGGCAGTGATGGGCACAGATTGGAGTCACTGGTCCAGATCAAAACAAAGTGTTTAGAAAGCAGCTAGAAAATGGCAGAAAAGCTTTTACCCTGCAAGCATGCTGTACAGAAGGACCCTTACTCTGACAGAGCTACAGCTCTCCTATCAGCAAGAAGGATCAGCTTTGCCAATTGCAGAGCTATAGGACTGACATTCCTAGGGGTCACATCTGAGACCACTGCTTCCACATGGAATACAAAGGTTATTCTCTACAGCAGGGGTGTCAAACTGGCGGCCCTCCAGCTGTTCCGAAACTACAAGTCCCAGCATGCCTCTGCCTGTGGGAGTCATGCTTGTAACTGTTAGCCTTGCAATGCCTCATGGGACTTGTAGTTTTGCAACAGCTGGAGGGCCGCCAGTTTAACACCCCTGCTCTACAGCATGCGGAGGCACAGACTATACTTGCTAAAGAAAAAACAATGCTGTGTACTAGAGCTGTGTGATTCATTATTTATAAAAAAAATAAAAAAATTCGAATTTTCGATTTACACTTTGTACCCATGCTTTTACTTGATTAATGAACCTGCCCAGGTAGTTTAGTCACATGCATTACGGAAGACAAGCAGGATGGATTTAACAGAAATGTTACACTATCTAAAAGTTAATAAAAAACTTGCACAAGACGTTTACACAACAAAAGGAAACCTGCTGTTGCTGATCTACTTCTGAAAATGATCTCTGGCTGTAAAACTGATCTTCTGGTTTCAATGCTTTAAGCCCCTAAAGACTCCTGGAAAAGGCAAGTATAAAATCATAAAGCATAAAATAAGGCAGAGAGCAGTGTGCCAAGTGAAATAACCTGTAGCAACCAGCTAGAAACCATTCACTAGCTTGAAACACTAAGTATCTAGGTGCTGAGTTCTGGCTGCTCTGCAGTACTATATACGGTATCTTAGCTGCTTTTCCCATTTGATCTTCAACATGAAGCTTGAAGTCTCCAAGTGGATTCACACTGAATTCTTTACTTGGAATTAGTACTCAAGGACAATACATTTTTACCTTGAGACCAAAAGGGGGAACATTTTGGCTTGGGCGTTGTCCTGTAAACGGTTTCCCTTTGTATTGAGAGCAGAGGACAGAGTTCAACACAGGAAGTGAACGTTTTGTTTATCATGGATAACTGAAAAAGGTACAGGAAAAACGCCATGCCTGCACAACTAAGATTTAACAAGAAGCTGTGAATGTCACTGCTAATTAAAGCACAAAACATGCAGAGGGAATGAGAATGCATCTTGCAGATAGCTCGTGTTCTCAGCGTGGAGGAACTCCATAAGCTTAACTAAAAAAACAGCTGCTAATGCGAGTCGAGGAACATTCGTGCTAAAAACTGACAGTCCTTCCATGCTGGATTCACACCTTTGTGTTTTTGCTTGAGGGGTTTCGGATCAATGAAACCACATCAAAAACGCATGCATTCATTTGCTTTATCAGGCACATAAAACACGTCACAATAAGTGGTATGCTGCCTGCTGACATTCAAACACAAAGTACATTACAACAGGCATTAAAAACGTGATAACAGATTAAAAAAACACTGACATGCATTTTGATGGGTTTCCATTGATTTCAATAAAAAATGTATTAGCTGGAAAAAAGGCATATGTAGGTGTGAACCCAGCCCTAAAGCTCAACTCAAGGGACAATATTCCTTTTTTTTTTAAGCTTTACCAGTTGCTATCACCCAAACATTTCTTAAAGCAGAAGTAAGCTTTATCTGAGAACCAAAAATGCTACAAACATTTAACTCCCCCATCCATCCATGTCTCCATGTTTGAATTTGCAGAGAAATCACTTTGAAAAACACCCCCTAGCATCTCTGGGCACTGCCATCTCTATTCATGTAGCATGCTCTTCCTGGAATCCATCTGCCCTTAGCTTAGGCAGCTGAGAACCCCCCCCCCCCCCCCCTGAAGACTGCAGCGATGTATGACATTTGCCTAGAACTGGAAATCGGCAGCATAAGGATTAAAAATAGTCAATGTTAAGAGTTTAGTTTGTGTTTAGTTTGAAAAGTCATGTCTATGCGCCATTGACTGGCTGCAAGAATGTATAGGGCAGACCTCAAATTTTCTACTTGCCTAGTGGAAAATAAGGGCTGGCGAGCATGGGTTGCCTCGGGGGGGGGGGGGGGGGGAGGAATGTGGCAGGTGGGGGTGAATGGGAGCCTTTCTCCCAGCGATTTCTGGGGAAGAGAATTTCCGCCAGATCAGAGCGGGGGTAGCCTGATGCCTGTAACAGCTTACATTATAATTGTGCAAGTGAAAGAAGTCTGCACTGTGAATTTTTTTGCTGTCTAGTTATTGTATTGTCACTGAGTTTAAATATATATTTATACCTTGCCGTGCCCCTTTCCCACACCCACTTCCCAGTCTTGTGTTCCCTCCCACTTTAATTTTATTTTTATTTTAATTTCACAGCGCAGACTTCTTTCACTTGCACATATATAGCATTGTGTCTATTAAGGTAGACTTTTTTTAGTGTTTGCAGCAGTGCTCCCAACCCCTTCCCCTTCCCTAATCCTCCATTTTACAGACAGCGCGGGAGTATTACTGTACCTACTTACATTATAATTGCCTCCGTTTGTCGTCACACACAGCCCCGCCTCCTGATCCAATGCCTGTGAAAGACAGAACACTGGTCCAATGCTGGGATGTGTTCTGTCCATCACAAGTGTCTGTCAGGAGGCGGAGCTGTGTGCGACAGCGAGCGGAGGCAATTCTAATGCAAGCTGTTACAGCGGGCTATCCCCGCTCTGTGATCCAGTGGCAATCCTCTTCCTCCACGCTCTTCCCCTGTGATGATCAGGCCGCCCTCTCGCTTCCTGGACACAAGTCACGCTGCAATGGTGGGCACAGATGAGGCTGCACCGATAGGTACTTCTAAAGAAGTTAATATTTTTGTAACTTGATTCTGCTCAAAAAACATTTAGGTGTCATTTCACAAGATCATTTATGAGGACGTGCTTAGGGGTGAAATAAGGACAACTGGTGGCGAGTAACCCTTAAGGCCTGGCTAGTAGCTCACGACTTCAAATTTTGAGCCCCTACATAGGGTTCTATAGAAAATGTTCTGCTGTAGTACCTCTGCATCCTCCCTCTCCTGAGCTATTCACCAAGCACATTTGTAGCATCATCCCAGGGTTCTGTTGTGTGAATGGCTAACAACAACAGAAATGGTTACTACATGGAGCTGGAAGTGTGGCTGGGAGTTAGACATGATTTATTGCTTTATTATAGTTACAGGTGCTATTAGGATTTAAAAATGATCAATTTGCCTGGATTTGGGGTCCATTTTTACAAACATGTTGAGTGTTCTTCATACACTTAGTGTAGTAGTGTTTATGCAATACATTTTTCCAGATGTTCCTATATGCCAGAGAGTGCTCTGTGTACTCTTTATGCCTTCAGGAGGGGTACCTTTTTGTAATGTATACCATTGCCTTTGTATCTTTTGCTATGATGATGGTAGCATGTGTATATTTATCGTTCTATTTTTTTATTTTATTTTTTTCCATGTGACTTTTTAAATGCAATAAAAACAGATTACAAGTAAAAATTGTTGCTTAACATTTTAAAACTTCATTTTTAGTAACTACAGCACCTAACAAACTCAATTATTTCTCTTTGCTTATGGAGGAGACAGAGAAGCTGTGTGTGCGGCGTAACTAACCCTGTTTGTACTGATCAAGTGTAAACTAGACTTTAACACAGTCTGTCCTAACAAAGAGGTAACATTTTAGAAAATGGGCATCTTGCACTTTATGTTAACCACTTCAGCCCTGAAATAATTTACCCCCTTCCTGACCAGAGCACTTTTTGTGATTCAGCACTGCGTCGCTTTAACCGACAATTGCGACGTTGCACCCAAACAAAATTGACTTTTTTCCCCACAAATAAAGCTTTCTTTTGGTGGTATTTGATCATCTGTATTTTTTTTTTTATGCGCTATAAACAAAAGAAGACAATTAAAAAAAATAATAATAATTACTATAATAAATATCCCCAGATTTTTTTTATATATATATATATATCTCTCTATCTATCTATATTTCTCTCTCAGTTTAGGCCGATATGTAATCTTCTACATATTTTTGCGCAAAAGTTACAGCGTCTACAAAATAGAAGATAGAAGTTTTATGGATTCATTTTTTATCGGGACTGCGACATTATGGCAGACACATCGGACACTTTTGACACTATTTTATGACCATTCTCATTCATACTGTGATCCGTGCATAAAATAAAATGCATAGATTACTGTGTAAATGACACTGGCAGGGAAGGTGTTAACCACTTGGGGCAAGGAAGGGGTTAAGTGTGTCCTAGGGAGTGATTCTAACGGAGGGGGCTGGTATACCAGTGATCACTGTCCTGTCACTAGGCAGAACGCGGAAATGCCTGGTTTACCGCGTTTTTTTTTTTTCAAAGTCGGCAGCTACTAAACAGTGTAGCTGCTGACTTTGAATAAGGACACTTACCTGTCCTAGGCGCCCACGCTGACGGCCCCCGCCGATGCCGATCCTCGATCCCGGCACCGCCATCCACAGTCAGGGAAACAGGCAGTGAAGCCGTGCGGCTTCACTGCCCGTTTCCTACTGCGCATGTGCAAGCGACGCGGCGCTTTGTGAATGGTCCGGCTGCTTTCTGGGATACACATAGTTCCCAGAATGCAGCACGGCCCATTCACAAGAAGACACCCAGAAGAGGAGGAGGAAGAAAACAGCACCGCGGATCGTGAGGGCAGATTCGGGACTTCCGCATAGCAACAGCCTATTTAGGGTGAGTATTTTTTTTTTTCCCCCCCATTTCATTTTTATTTTTTTCAGATTTTTAAAAAATGCCTGTGAAAGACAGAACACTGGTCCAATGCTGGGATGTGTTCTGTCCATCACAAGTGTCTGTCAGGAGGCGGAGCTGTGTGCGACAGCGAGCGGAGGCAATTCTAATGCAAGCTGTTACAGCGGGCTATCCCCGCTCTGTGATCCAGTGGCAATCCTCAGAAGAAGACACCCAGAAGAGGAGGAGGAAGAAAACAGCACCGCGGATCGTGAGGGCAGATTCGGGACTTCCGCATAGCAACAGCCTATTTAGGGTGAGTATTTTTTTTTTTCCCCCCCATTTCAAAACTATATATCAGGGTGGAGCTCCGCTTTAACCACTTAAGACCCGGACCAAAATGCTGCTAAAGGACCTTGCCCCTTTTTGCGATTCGGCACTGCGTCGTTTTAACTGACAATTGCGCGGTCGTGTGACGTGGCTCCCAAACAAAATTGGCGTCCTTTTTTCCCCACAAATAGAGCTTTTTTTTGGTGGCATTTGATCACCTCTGCGGTTTTTATTTTTTGCGCTATAAACAAAAATATAGCGACAATTTTGAAAAAATGCAATATATACTTTTTGCTAAAATATCCCCCCAAAATATATATATACATTTTTTTTTCCTCAGTTTAGGCCGATACGTATTCTTCTACCTATTTTTGGTAAAAAAAAAAAAAAAAAAATCGCAATAAGCGTTTATCGGTTGGTTTTTCGCAAAATTTATAGTGTTTACAAAATAAGGGATAGTTTTATTGCATTTTTATTTAAAAAAATGTTTTACTACTAATGGCGGCGATCAGCGATTTTTTTCGTGACTGACATTATGGCGGACACTTCGGATAATTTTGACACATGGTTGGGACAATTGTCATTTTCACAGCAAAAAATGCATTTAAATTGCATTGTTTACTGTGAAAATGACAGTTGCAGTTTGGGAGTTAACCACAAGGGGGCGCTGTAGGGGTTATGTGTTCCCTGTGTGCGTTTACTACTGTAGGGGGGTGTGGCTGTAGGTGTGACGTCATCGAACGCGTCCCCCCTATGAAAGGGATGACGCGATCGATGCTGCAGCCACGGTGAAGCACGGGGAAGCTGTGTTTACACACGGCTCTCCCAGTTCTTCAGCTCCGGGGACCAGCGATCGGGTTCGCGAGTCCCGCGGTCCCGGAGCTTCGGACCGGGTCACGGGGGCCATTCTGCCGACGTATATGTGCAGGAGGCGGTCCTTAAGAAGTGAAAGGGCACAGGTACGTCCATTTGCCCACCGCTGCCATTCTGCCGACAGCGTGCAGCGGTTGGCAAGTGGTTAATAAAATGAGACTAAACCTGTCCTTAGGACAGACTGGCCGTGATATTCAAAAATGTCTGCAGTCAGCCATGAAGCCTTTCCCTGAAAAATCTCTAAAAAGGCAAGATTTTTTATATTGTCAAGTATGCTGTGTGAATGGGAACGGTGTTTAACATTGACTGTAAAAATGGAAAAACACTTTATCTTAAAATATAACGAAAGTTTGTCAGTTTTTATTGCTGCCCGTGTCCCCAGTAAGGAGATTCACTCTATTTGTCCCGTTTACCATTATTGAAAGTAAAAGAAACCCCCAAAATTTGAGTTGTCCACAGAAATTTGAGGGAAAATCTTCCAATGGGGACACTGGTTCTGGTGACCTGGGAATTCCCATAATTTGCTGTGACTTCATGTTTGGCTATGCTTTATCTAAAAATGGGAAAAAAATAAAGATATTATTTGCCTATAGTTCTACTTTAAAGTAGAACTATGGCCTAAAATGACAAAAAAAAAAAAAAATTCTGCAGCAAATACAAGTGCGTCTGCATTGGGTTTTCTTAATTTCCCCACAAAGACCTAAAAACACTTGCCAGGGAAGTCTACCCAACGTAGCTTCCTGTGATCATATAGCAACATTGTTGTACTGCTCCTGAACTCACACTGTGGTCACATCCTCACTGGGTGAAACGACGAGAGGTGCAGTCCTAGGTGGGGCTGCAGTGTGCTTTGTGGATGCATGATCAAAAACAAAGATAAAAAAATAAAAAAGTGTCTGTCGTACGAGAATTTTCTTATACATTTTTGTTCAATCGGTTCCGATTTGCTGTTAAATGAGGAAAATCGGATGGATCACTTTTCTTATAGCGTGTACCTCACTTTACTCTATGGGGACACAGCGGCTGTATGAACAGAGCTACAGGTCCCAATTTAGCAGTTGTGGGCGAGTGATCCTGAATGCACAAGGTACTTGTTTGGGGTCGTACACTTGCACACCTGTCAAATTAGGACCTGTGGCTGTGTTCTGCCTGTACACAGCTCCAGCCACATACAAAAACCACTGATTCACACTGTACAGGCCACAGTGCCCATGTGAATAAGCCCAATATCTCATTCACACAGGAATGTTGCTGTGTTTGCATACACCTACACCAATGACTTGGGTGTATCTTCAGCAAAAATATAATTTACTATTTTTTCAGGGGAAAAACAAAAAAGAGTAAGTAGTCCTTGGAGCTCTGCGCCATCAGTAGAAACAGAGGAGGCCCCCCCCCCTATATGGTTATAAGGAGGGTGTGATCAAAGATTAAAATCTATAAAATAAAAAAACACACATCAAGAAACACACCCTAAAGAGTTACCTCTACAAAAATGATTTATTGGCATAAAAAAAAGGGATTTTTAAATACAGCTTACCTGTAAAATCCTTTTCTTGGAGTACATCACGGGACACAGAGCGGCATATTCATTACTATGTGGGTTATATGGAGTACCTTCAGGTGTGGACACTGGCAATCTCAAACAGGAAGTCCCCTCCCTATATAACCCCCTCCCCTAGAGGGAGTCCCTCAGTTTTGTAGCAAGCAGTATGCCTCCCAAAATGGTCACCCAAAAGAGGGGTGGGAGCTCTGTGTCCCGTGATGTACTCCAAGAAAAGGATTTTACAGGTAAGCTGTATTTAAAAATCCCTTTTTCTTTCTCGTACATCACGGGACACAGAGCGGCATATTCATTACTATGTGGGATGTCCGAAAGCAATGCTTTAATGAGGGGAGGGAGACATCTTCCAAAGAAGGATTCAATTTAGAGAAACTCAAATCATAATAATTCCAACTTAGTCAAGAAAAAAACTTTTTTTTTTTTTTTTTTTTTTTTTTTTTTATATAACCAAGGGTGTTTCTGATCCCGAGGATTTCAAACTGCAGCCTGTAGTACTGCCTGACCAAAGGCAGCATCCGCATTTCTTCTCACGTCTAGTCGATAAAACCTTGTAAACGTGTGGACTGATGACCACGTTGCCGCCTTGCATATCTGAGCCATAGAGATCTGATGGTGTGCTGCCCAAGAGGCGCCCATGGCCCTGGTAGAATGGGCCTTTACCGACAACGGAGGAGGCAACCTCTTCAAACCGTAGGCTTGAATGATTAATTGTCTAATCCATCTCGAGATGGTGGATTTTGCAGCTGCCTGCCCCTTCTTGGGGCCATCTGGTAGAACGAATAACACATCTGTCTTCCGGATCTTTTCTGTAGCTTTAAGATAGGCCTTCATGGCCCGGACAATATCCAAGGTATGCAACAACCCCTCCTTTCTAGATGTAGGTTTTGGAAAGAAGGATGGAAGTACCAAATCCTGGTTTAAGTGAAATTTGGATATAACCTTTGGTAGAAAGGAAGGATGGGGCCGGAGAACTGCCCTGTCCTTATGTAGAACGAGATATGGTTCCTTACACGATAAGGCTGCTAATTCTGACACTCTCCTGGCCGAAACTATGGCGACCAAGAAAACCAATTTTCTTGTCAGTAAGACTAAAGGAATCTCAGCCAACGGCTCAAAAGGCTGTTTCTGTAGAGTGGACAGGACAAGATTTAAGTCCCATGGACAAATTGGTGACTTGACAGGAGGATTAATACGCAAGACCCCCTGTATGAAGGTCTTTACCAGCGAGTGGGTGGCCAGCGGCCTCTGAAACCACACTGACAGAGCTGAGATCTGTCCCTTGATTGTGCTTAGTGCCAGGCCTTTATCCACTCCTAGCTGGAGAAAACTTAACACCCTATCAATAGTATATTTGCGGGAATTCCATCTTTTGGATTCACACCAGCCTACGTAGTTCCTCCACACCCTGTAATAAATCACCCTGGAGACCGGCTTTCTAGCCCTAATCAGGGTAGGAATTACCTGCCTAGACAGACCTCTACCCCTGAGAATCAGGGATTCAGCCTCCAGGCCGTCAAATTTAGACGCTGTAATGTAGGGTGGAGGATCGGGCCTTGTGAGAGTAGGTCTGGTTGTAGAGGAAGAGTCCAAGGGTCTCCCACTGCCATCTTCAGGACTAGTGAGTACCAAGTCCTCCGGGGCCAAGCCGGAGCTACCAGAATGACTGGCTTGTTCTCCACTCTGATCTTGCGCAACAGGCGCGGGAGTAACTGTAGTGGAGGGAATGCATATAGAAGTTTGAATTGATGCCAAGGGCAAACCAACGCATCGGTTCCGCAGGCCATAGGATCCCTCGCTCGCGACACGAACCTGTCTAGTTTCTTGTTGAACCTGGATGCCATTATATCTACGTCCGGCATTCCCCACCTCTGGCAGATTGTCTGAAAGACCTGGGGATGCAGAGACCACTCCCCTGGCAACAGACTCTGGCGACTTAAGAAGTCTGCCTGCAGGTTGTCCACTCCGGGAATGAATATCGCTGAAATGCAGGGTACATGAACCTCTGCCCATTGAAAAATCAAGTTCACCTCCCTCTGAGCGGCCTGGCTCCTGGTTCCCCCTTGGTGGTTTATGTATGCCACCGCCGTGGCATTGTCTGACTGGATTCTCACCGGGAACCCCTTTAATCTGGAGGTCCAAGCCAGAAGGGCTAGGCGAGCAGCTCTGATTTCCAAGATATTGATGGGGAGCTGACTCTCTGCTTTCACCCAAGTTCCCTGGCGGGAGAACCCCTCGAAGACCGCCCCCCAGCCTGCCAGGCTGGCGTCTGTGGTAACTACCTTCCAGACAACAGGGCTGAAGGATTTTCCCTTTAGAAGATTCTGAGGGTTCAACCACCAGGCCAGGCTTTGTCGGACCCTTGATGATAGCGTCAAAGGGGACTCTAAGGCATGTGCCCTCTTGCCCCAGGCTGCTAGAATGGCTGCCTGTAGGACGCGAGTGTGGATCTGAACGTATGGTACTGCCTCGAATGTGGCCACTAGCTTGCCTAGTAATCGCATACACAGGCGAATAGTTGGTTTTTTCTTGTTTAGAACCAACTGAACCAACCCCTTGATAGCCTCGATCTTTACAAGGGGCAGGAACACCTTTTGATGTTCTGTGTCTAACCTCATGCCGAGGTATTCCAACTGCTTTGTAGGCTGGAACGCTGACTTTCCCCGGTTCAGGACCCAGCCGAATTCTTCGAGGTACCGAACCGTGAGGTTTACTGCCTTCTGCAGACCCGGCCGTGAGTGATCTATGATTAAAAGGTCGTCCAAGTATGCTAGGACTGTGACCCCTTGGATCCTTAAATTGGCCAGAACTGGGGCTAGGATCTTCGTGAATACCCGGGGGGCCGTGGCCAGCCCGAAGGGGAGCGCCCTGAATTGGAAGTGTCGCTGCCCCACCGCGAAGCGTAAAAACCTTTGATGCGACTGAAAGATTGGTACATGAAGGTAAGCATCCTTTATGTCTATGGAGGCCAGAAAATCGTCCTTCTGAAGCGCGGCGGCTGCTGACCGGATGGATTCCATCCGGAAGGAACGAACCCTTAGGTAACCGTTTAACCTCTTTAGGTCCAAGATTGGCCTGACATCGCCGTTGGGCTTTGGTATGACAAAGAGATTGGGATAGAAACCTAGGCCTTGCTCTTGGGCTGGCACTTCTATAATTACGTCCTGGCCAAGCAGGTGATCCAAAGCTGCCAGCATTGAGGCCTTCCTTGCTGGATCCCTTGGTAGCCTTGATTCTTGAAAATGAGGCGGAGGATACCTTAGAAACTCCAGTCTGTAACCTGTGGTTACAGATGCCCGGACCCATTTGTCGGGGATCTTGGCTTCCCAAACTTCTGAGAAGAAACGAAGCCTTCCCCCCACCCGCGAGAGTGGGGGCGCCCCTTCATAAGGCAGACTTAGGGGCTGTCTTTGACGGCTTGCGATACCACGGCCTCTTACCCCCAGGGGTCTGTCCCTGCGCTCTACTGTTAACGTTGGATCGTGCAGGCGGCCGTCGATACTGCCTGGAATTAGAGGGCCCCGAGACAGGAAAGAGCTGCCTTTTAAATGTAGGAGCCCGGAATGTCTTTTTGACCGGTAAAAGGGTACTCTTGCCATTTGAAATAGTCTGAATATATTTATCCAGATCCTCTCCGAAGAGTCGTCCTCCATGGAAGGGAAACCCTGCCAGAAGCTTCTTGCATGGGGGCTCCGCCGCCCAGTTCTTCAACCATAAGAGCCTTCTCATGTGCACCAAACATAGTGATAAACGAGAGGCCTGCTGGATGGAATCTTTTATAGCATCTACCGCGAAACACAGAGCTCTGGGAATGTCAGAAAACTCTTCTGCTTGTTGGGTAGGCATGTCCTTTAACATTTCTTTTGTCTGGTCTTTTAATGCCTGACAAACTCCAATTGCAGCCACCGCTGGCTGCACCACTGCTCCTGCCGTAGCAAAGGATGCTTTTAAAAGTGTCTCTAATCTTTTATCAACCGGATCTTTAAACATATGTATGTTTTCCACCGGGCAAGTTAGTGATTTATTCACACATGAGATGGCTGCGTCCACTACTGGGAGCCTCCACCTCTTGGAGAATTTTTCCTCCATGGGGTAAATGATCGCAAATCTTTTCGGTGGCAGAAAAATCCTGTCCGGCCGTACCCAATCCCGAAAGATCAATTCCTCCAAGAGAGGATGGACCGGAAAAACTGCGTTGCTTAACGGAGCTTTCAAAGAGCCCAGAGAGGATACCGGAGGAACCTGAGGCGCTGGCAATGGCAAACTAAATGCCGAGCGGACCATGTCCGTCAAAGACTGTACCCACAGTCTTTCTGTCTGGGAATCTGAAAATGGTTCCTCCGAGGCAGACCCCTCAATCCCTGAACCCTCTTGGTTCAGGTCTAGTTGATCCTCCTGTGATTCCAATTCCTCCGGAGAGAGAATCTCAGCATCTGAGGATACACCTCCTGGTGATGGGGATCTAACCCGTTTCTTACCAGGAATAGTTCTAGCGATCAAAGCTGCTATTCTCTCTTCTAGCCCCCCTAGGGATACGGCTAGCATCTCCTCTGTGATAAACACAGGGCTGGGCTGATCTGGGCCAGCCTCCGCACCAGATCCCCCTAATGGCTCATCCAAGGCGCTTCTTATGTTAATAAGTTGCGGGGAAAGTATCGGCATATCAGAATCAGAAAGGGAACCCTTTTGTTTTTTGGTCTTTTTTGTACCCTTTGACCCCGAACCTTTGGAAGCCATAATACAAAATCGAGGGACTCCGCCCACACAACAGACTGTAGTGGCCAGGAGTACAAAAATCAGAGTTTAGGGGACAATAGATCACTAATGCCCAAAAACTGATGGGATCCCGTATGTTCTTTTTTTTTTTTTTAAATATATTATATATTTTCTTTTGACAACATACAGTGACCCCACACTAAGTTTGCCAGCCTCCAAACCTGCTGCAAAAAAGGGGAATTTCTTGGCTTAACAAAAAGGTATTGGAACAAAGTCCACATGTACTACCCCTCTTCCGCCACCGGGAGTCACTGTTCTGCCGCTCTGCGTCCTCTCCTCTGAAAATCAGCCTCAGACTGAGCACTGACAATGCCTGCTGTCTATAACAGCACAAAGGCGCGCCCCTGTATGACGCCGCAGGCACGCCCCCCCCCCGCCCTCCTGTCTGAACGGCGCGAAAAACGTCAATAAGACGTGCGCGCGCACGCGTATGCCGGAAACAGGAGGAACATGGAGGAGCCGCGCTGCTGGAGATCCAGGAACGCAGAAACAGGCGGCAGATTCAAACCCCCGGCCAGGTAGGACTCTCCAAAGGCCCCTAGGGATCCTTACTAGCCCTAGGAAGAAACAGCAGGTTTAGCTAGCACACATATTTAGACAGGGGGACCTAGTGATGGGGGAGAAAAGGTGTCATCCTGTCTCTCTTCAGACATAGTGAACAAGGTTGCCCATGCAGAGCATACTTAGGCTATCCCCCCTTTTAGGTTACCCCGGAGAGCCTGCTGTCGAACCAAGTCCCGCAGGCTCCCCCTTACCTGCTCCATGCTGCAGGATGTTTGTCCAGCAAACTGATCCAATCTTCTCCCATCTCCGCGGGTAGCGTAGTAGACCTTCAGGCCCTGGGGTCCTATGAAGGTACCCACTGTCCTGGACCTATATAGCACCCTGGCAAACAGGAACTTATGGTTTTTACAAACTCCAAGTCCTGGGCCCAGGGTCCAGCCCTCCAAAGAGGAGCATTATAGGCAAAACCCCACGACTTGGGGCCCGGGTACTGTCCACTTTGGCACTGAGGCTCCTTGGACAGATCCGGTTAGCCCGCCCTTAATCCCAAGGATGTGGAGCAAAGCTATTCCGTGACCAACACCTAAGACACTGGCGAAAAAACTGAGGGACTCCCTCTAGGGGAGGGGGTTATATAGGGAGGGGACTTCCTGTTTGAGATTGCCAGTGTCCACACCTGAAGGTACTCCATATAACCCACATAGTAATGAATATGCCGCTCTGTGTCCCGTGATGTACGAGAAAGAAATATAGTATAAGCATCTGAACCCAAAAAAACCCCACATTACATGACCTCCCATATACAATATACACCCCACTTCACATATCAACCCTAACCAGTAAAAATACCTCCCTTAATAACCCTACTTGAAAACAGACCCCCAGTGGGAGCTGGTATAGCTCTCCCTACTCCCTGCCTGCACAGACTAAAAATCAACAGCTTACAGAATACCAGCAGTGCATTCACCCATTGTGTGGTGTTAAAGGTGAGGTCCTGACTTCAGGGTACAGGCAGGACCTTTCACTATACCTATATTTATTTTGGGTCCGTGCAGACGATAGGCAGAAGTAGGGGACTTTAGGGGACAGCCATACCAGCTCCCACTGGGGGGTTTATTTTCAGGTGGGGTTATTAAGGGAGGGATTTTTACTGGTCATTGTTATGTATAGTGGGGTATATAAAGGAAGTCACGTAATGTGGGGGGTTTTGATGCTTAGAATATATTTTTTTCATTTAATATGCCAATACATTTTTTTGTAGAGGCAACTCTTAAGGGTGCGTTTTTCTTAATTTTTTACATTTTTTATGATTTTTCAGGGGGCTGTACGGGGCTCAGTGAAAAGCAGCCTTGGTGGTGCCTCCAACTCCTTAAGACAGGAAGCTTTCCCAGCGAGTATTATATGTATTATCCAAACTGAACATGAGCACTTTGACAAATGATAATATCATTAAGACAACACATCTGGTTTATGCATGCTCTGGATAGCCTGCATTTCTGTCGACTCTCTCTCCTGCTTTTTGCCAGCTTGATATCAGATTGACCAGGGGTGTACAGAATTGGAACGCATAAACTAATTTTTTAACAGAAAGATAGCTTAAAGCAGAGATCCACCCAAAAGGGGAAGTACCGCTTTAAACGGTCACTAAAGGAAAAAAATGTTTTGCGGAAATGACTGTTTACAGGGTATAGAGACATAATAGTTAACTGATTCCTTTTAAAAACGATTAAAAACAGATACAAAAATCATATAATGTGCCTCTAGTTTCACTTTCGTTTTTGCATCTAATTTAATGCCTCTGTGCTAGACAGTGCCATAGAAAGTGATCGTTAGGAAAACGAAACTAGAATCTACCAGTACTGTAGTCATCAGGAAACAGACAACCAGGAAATGTTCAGAACAGAGCAGAATTACAGCAACATCAGAGCAAAAACGAACAATGAGGACATGAAACCAGGACTGCAGTAAGGTAAAGGAAGCTATTTGGCTAAAAAGAAAAAAAATCCTTTAGTGACCCTTTAACCACTTAAGGACCGCCTACTGCACATTTACGTCGGCAGAATGGCACGGCTGGGCACATCAACGTGTATATATACGTTGATTTTAGTACCCAGTCGTGGGTCGCGGGCGCGCGCCCGCGACCCGGTTCGAAGCTCCGGGACCGCGGGATTCGCGGACCCGATCGCCGCTGGAGTGCGGCGATCCGTCCCTGGAGCGGAAGAACGGGGAGAGCCGTGTGTAAACATGGCTTCCCCGTGCTTCTCTGTGGCCGTAGCATCGACCGCGTCATCCCTGTAATAGGGGGACGCGATCGATGACGTCACACCTACAGCCACACCCCCCTACAGTTGTAAACACAACACATAGGTCACACATCCCCTACAGCGGCACCTGTGGTTAACTCCCAAACTGCAACTGTCATTTCCACAGTAAACAATGCAATTTAAATGCATTTTTTGCTGTGAAAATGACAATTGTCCCAAAAATGTGTCAAAATTGTCCGAAGTGTCCGCCATGATGTCGCAGTCACGAAAAAAATCGCTGATCGCCGCTATTAGTAGTAAAAAAAAAAATTAATAAAAATGCAATAAAACTATCCCTTATTTTGTAAACGCTATAAATTTTGCGAAAACCAACCGATAAACGCTTATTGCGATTTTTTTTACCAAAAATAGGTAGAAGAATACGTATCGGCCTAAACGGAGGAAAAAAAATGTTTTTTTATAGATTTTTGGGGGATATTTATTATAGCAAAATGTAAAACATATTGATTTTTTTTTTAAATTGTCGCTCTATTTTTGTTTATAGCGCAAAAAATAAAAACCGCAGAGGTGATCAAGTACCACCAAAAGAAAGCTCTATTTGTGGGGAAAAAAGGACGCCAATTTTGTTTGGGAGCCACGTCGCACGACCGCGCAATTGTCAGTTAAAACGACGCAGTGCCGAATCGCAAAAAGGGGCAAGGTCCTTTACCTGCATTTTGGTCCGGGTCTTAAGTGGTTAAGTACTCCTCCCCTGCCACATTTGTCATGCCCTTTTGTTGGGGGGGGGGGGGGCATGGTAGGTACCCAGATTTGATAGATAAACCCCCCCCCCCCTCCCACCTATACCCCTCCACCCAGTCTTCTGGGATGCAGCTCTAAAAACATTATTTGTTCTCCTTACTGCAGCCTCTCAGTTTTGTCTCCAGCAGCATAAGCTTAGCCTGGTTCACATGACTGCCATAAATAAGCTGTTCTTGGTCCCCACTAGAGGGTAGGGCTTGGAGACAGGAGACCTGCTCTGCATTTACCTGACTGAGCAATTCTCTCACAAGATTGTTCTTAGCACAGCAAGGTATGCAACATGACAAAACATTATACAGAGAGTAACTTGGTTTGAGAGCGTTTTGCAAGACAAGCTTAATTTCACAACCGAGTATAAAACAGAGCAGAAATGCCTCCAATTGTAGCAATATGGTTACAATTAATGAAGTTACAACATTTAGTAACTCACACGGATGATGATCTAAGTATGAAGGCATCCGGGGTAAAGCTGTCCACAGACATCCTCCACACCAGCATTGTCGTCATCCCTTCCACAAGTGCTTTAAAGCGGAGCTCCACCCTAAAGTGAACTTCCGCTGATCGGAACCCTCCCCCCCTCCGATGTTACATTTGACACCTTTCAGGGGGGAGGGGGGTGCAGATACCTGTCTAAAGACAGGTATTTGCACCCACTTCCGGCCACACGACTCGGGCAAAAGACAGGTTTTTTTTCCACATCCCGTCTGTCCCCCGTTGTGTGCTTGGAACACTCTGCTCCCAGCACACAGCAGGAGCCAATCGGCGGGAGCAGCGCGCCTCGCGCATACGCTGTAGGGAACCGGGCAATGAAGCCGGAGCGCTTCACTTCCTGGTTCCCTCACCGTGGATGGAGGGGGCGCAGCAGGGTGACGAGCGATCGCTCGTCCTCTGCTGCGGAAGCCGCTGGACTCCAGGACAAGTAAGTGTCCTAATATTAAAAGTCAGCAGCTGCAGTATTTGTAGCTACTGGCTTTTAATAATTTTTTTCAGGGGGACATCCACTTTAAGCCTCGCTTTTAAATCGCTCTACTGCAGGGTAGACTTCCCGGGTACAATTGAAGACCGACAGCGGTGAAAGCTGGCAGTGCGGAGGACGGTCTCTGTGGACAGCTTTACCCCGGATGCCTGCATACTTAGATGTGCCTCTTTTAAATCATTAATCATGCGAGTTGCTAAATGTTGTACCTTCATTAAATGTAACCGTATTGCTACACTTGGAGGCACCTCTCCTCTTTTATACTCTGTAGCTCCTGCTGAATTTTGCTTCTAATCCCCTTGTGGAGGCTTCCATTTGTGGATGGATATTTTATGGTTACGTGCACAGACACAGCTGCCAATACCAAATTCAAAGCTGTGTGGGTGCAGGTCCCCGAATGCCGAGAAATACAGGCAGATACTTATGCCATACCATCAGGAAGGCGTGCGATTGGCCCCAAATGTATTCTGCATCAGCACAACAGCCCCAAACATGCAGCCAATGTCATTAAGAACAAGGAGTCCAGGAAGTGATGGTTTTGCCCTCAGAGGCCCGATCTCAAAATTGAGTCAAGATGTTTGGAACAACCTACTTGCCGAGTCACTTCAAAATCTGTGTGCAAGTATACCTAAAAGGATTTATGCCGTTTTGAAGGAAAAAAATGGTCACACCAAATATTGATTTGGATTTCTCCTCTATTTACTTTGTTAAAATAAACACTGCCATTTAATTTACAGATTTTTTCACACCTGCACAGCACTGTATATATACTGTAAATCAGCTTACCAACCCATAGATCTGCTGGCTGCATTGGTTACTTTTTTTTACGCCCCTTTATTTTCATCTGGTGATCCTACCAGCAAAATATTTCCTATCCTACGGTAACAATGTTAACCTACTAAATTGGAGCAGAATTGTCACTAGAACCAAACACACCTACCCCTATTCTCATCACCATAAAATGGGTGTTCTGTAGTTCCCAAAAGTATCCTCAGCATGACTGCTAAAACTGCTTAGAATAAGTGCAGAATGCACAGGAAAGCGAAGGCTGACTGCATACATTTTTCTTCTCAAATTGGTAACAAACCAAAATGAAACAAATAAGACATTCACGGTTAGGTTTTACATGCACTTTAATGCCTGAACAGCAAATAGCCAAAACAAAAAGTTTTAGGTTGAAGCACAGCCTGAATATGAATGATGTCTACATGAGACTGAAAATTATTGCTGGAGAGCAATTAAATGAACTGGGAGAATGACAGTTAACTCATCCTAGGCAAAGTAGGAATTGAATTTAAAAAGACAAGCATGTCACCAATCCATCTCCCAAAATCCTCTAAAGGTTTTCATGTGCTGAAACAGAGCCTCCGAGAGGATGCCTGGTGCCGATTAATATAACAATACTTGCTACTAACGCTGAACAGGTTGCTTCCTTCCTCTTTATGTTGTCGTACCCCAGAGACACATCACTCACAGTTCTGCCAATACCGCCATTATGTGCAGGATAAAAAGCTGCCAGCTGCCAGAGACTTTATAAAACATTTGGGGCCTTTGAAAATTAATTCTGATAGTGTATTTTATATTACCCAATGACAGCAGTACTTCATGATTGTCATTTACAATCACGTACCTGACATTTCACACTGATCCTTCTTAGCATTTCAGATTTCCAGAGGGACATGTAAACTAATGCAGTTATAATGTACACATTTAAAATAGTTTAAGAATCATGAAATTAATCCCTATGGGTAAAAACACAGACATATCTTATCGCTCATTAAAAAAACAAAAAACAAAAACTCAATAAGCATTTGATTGGTTTGCGCAAAAGTTATAGAGTTTCCAAAATAGGGGATAGTTTTAAGGCATTTTTTTTTTTTACTAGTAATGGTGGCGATCAGCGATTTTTATCGGTACTGCGACATTATGGCGGACACTTCGGACACTTAACACATTTTTGGGACCATTGGCATTTTTATAGCGATCAGTACTATTAAGCGATCAGCGATTAAGTATGTTCCCTGGGTGTGTTCTAACTGAAGGGGGGGGGGGGTGGACTGACTAGGGGAAATAACTGATCGCTGTTCATACATTTTAAGAACAGACGATCAGGCATTTCTTCCCGACAGGACCAGGAGCTGTGTGTTTACACACACAGCTCCCGGTTCTCGCTCTAACGAGCGATCGCGGGTCGTGAGCGGGGGGCACACGCGCGCCCCTATTGGCTGATTGGCGAGATGCCATAGATCTACGTGATCTCGCCCAGCAGAGCCGACCTGCCACCGAATAACTTCGGTGGCTGGTCGGCAAGCAGTTAAAATGCCTGCAAAAAAAAAAAACAGGATCTTGGGTGCAACTCCAGGAAACCCAGTGCACTACAAGGGTTAACTTTACTTACCCAATACTTGCCCCCTCTGTCAGACTGCAATCCCCATGCTCAGCAGAGAGCTCTGTCCTCATGAACACAGGGCTATGGTCCCTACATCAGTCTGGATGGCATCAGGCAACCTCAGATTACTGAAGCAAAGTGAAGTGGCTGTGGGGAATGGTCTAGCAGCACAAAGGAGCAGGTAAAGTGCTATAACAATTCTCCTTAACCAGGATTGTTTTCAAACCAGGATCATTTTCAAGGCTAGGCAAGAGGGGTAGCGGGCTCCATCATTGTTGTGGGGCCCAAAGCAGCTGCCTCATACTTGCCAACTATCCCAGTTTAAATTCCCAAAGTTTCAGTCCCATGGTGTGTCCCGATATCTCGGTGTAAAGTTCTGCTGCTGTTGCCCAGATCTGCCCTATTGCCATGTACAGATGGACTCACCTGCAGACCCAATGTTTACATGTTAATAACTGGCATTGATATGTAAATAGCGGAGGCACAAATATGTAAATAGTGGTGGCATCGATATGTAAATAGAAGGCTGCATTCATATGTATTCCATGTCACCCTGCGGTCATATCTACCATCACTTCTGCTGAATCCTGTATACTGGGGAGGTAAAGGAGCATGCTTGAAAGACCTGCCTACAGTTATAGTCATTAAGCCCAACCAGAGGCGTCTCTAGGGGGGGCCAGAGGGGGCCCTGACCCCCCCCCCCAACATTATGCTGTGCCCCACCATGTGCCTTCTTTTCCTCCTTTCAGTCCCACCCACACTATCTCGGTGTGCTGTATCTGAAGAGAGGGGATGTGTGTTCAGGAAATATGAAAATCAGCAGCATGTGTGTGAATGATGCCTGAGATTCTAGCCTGGACCTTGGGCAAGTGTGTTCACTGCAGACTGCAGTACACTGTAATCACTGAACTGCATTATCTCCATCCCTTCTCTCCCCCATCTGTCTCCCTCCCCCTCTCCTGTTCTTTCAAGACATTCACAATTTACTTTCTGTAACGGTCACCACCGTTTACGATATTCCATTCCATCTCCCCACGACAGCTTATCCGACAGTCCGACAGACATCAGACACGACCCATTTAATTTCCCAGAATAACCGAGACAAAACAAGCTTTGGTACTGGTTCCAAAATGAACGAATGAATCCCTTAATGGTAACTTAGCTTTGTTATATACAGTACAAGCATGTTACAGTTAATCACAGGGACAAAGACACACTCCACCCACACATCACACAATGGGGGGCTTCATACACATTCTTTTAGATAATGACATTCCGATGAGTCAATTACTACTCATTACCTAGACGGTCTGGCTCTGCATTTAGAGGGGTTAATTACTACAGCTTGACAAGTCACATTCCACATCTTAACAGTGTCATTAGAATACACAATGAACAGGTCTTAGGAGCAGACCTAATTAGGACAATGGACACAAAACAGTATTAGCATCACACAAAGGAATGTCTAGGAGCAGACTCAATTAACACCTCAAAAGCATGTGTCCCCACATTGAATGAAAACACTCTATTGACCTGTTGGAGTCAGACTTTAACAACTTGTAATATTTCAAGATATCCTGCAAAACATGAATTATCAGTAATATCCCCTCCCATGTAATTTATCATTATCATTTCTCAGTCACCCTATGCCCAAAAGGGGCACAGGATGACCCTAGACCCAAGAGTCATTAGTGATGCTGGCACTCGAGTACCCCCCATCCTTCAAAAGTCTCTGGGTGTCACGGGCCATTCTGTTACACTTTCACTTTCAGTTAGGCAGGTAATATACAGTGCAAATTTATTTTCTTACATCCACAGATTGCAGGGAAGAAACTTGCATGATTCCCCCATCAACACAGACAGTGCTGACAGGGGAATATCCCTCCTGCCAAACAGTGATTCTCACTAGTGGCTATACAGCAACCACTAGTAATAATCCTAAGAGAATCTGCTCATTAATGGTTCAAATCTCAGCCAGTTCCTGCTGAACCAGCTGAGATTTAAACTGTCTATGGCTGGTCTTAGCTCTTAGGCAGCCCATACATTGATCACTTTTTTTCATTCAACTATTAAGTTGATTAAAAAAAAAAAAAAAAGAAATGATCCAATTCCCCCATCTACACATTATAGGTGGATGGGGGAATCCTCCCAGTGTGGACCAGTGCTGGAATAACCAGAGTTGCTGCCCTGTCCCGGCTATTAACAGCGCTGGTCTCTGTCTCCTTGGCAGTGGCGGCAGCACATTGGAACCCAGTGCTGGTTACTTTATGGGGTGATGTACAGGAGGGCCAGCACAATTTGTTGTTACAGATGGGCTGGGCATGTTCAAAATTCCACATGCCAGGGCCTGCTAGGAAGCCCACACTGCACAGCGCTAATCACAGGCAGTGAGACATTTCACGGTCCGCTGCTGCACAGATCAGGAAATGTCTCACTGCCTGTGATTAGCGCTGTGGAGTGTTGGCTTCCTGGCGGGATTGGGCATGTGGGATTTCAAACACACCCGAGCCCATATCTATTGGTTGTAGACAGTTGAGCTCCCTGCACATTGCTTAGCAGCAGTGGAGCCTTCTCTGACATGCTGATCGGGATGCAATCCAGGTGATGCTCCCAGTCAAATCCTAGTGTTAAATATCAGAGATTTTATTGATCAAAGCTCACACTTTACAGGCATAGAGCCCACATGGCTGCGGAACATACGTTTGATTATATATATATATATATATATATATATATATAGTTGTACTCTTGATGCTAATAAATACTGTGTTTATTAGATCTGACTGGGAGCATCATCAGCATGTCAACAGAGAAGGTTATACAGCATTACTGCTGCTAGGTGACCAGCTGGGGGCTCAGCCCTATATAACCAATAGTGCCAGCCTTCCCCTGCATGCACCCATAATGTCACCAGCACTAGGTCCTAATAGACTGCCGCCACTGCCAAGGAGACAGATGCCAGACCAGCGCTGTCAATAGCAGGGACAGGACAGCTGGGGAACCCCACAGTGGCAGAACACCAGACAACTTTTGCAACCCTTAAAGTTCTCCCACTGCTTTGGACCCTTATATTTTCTTGGTGTGCTGGCAACATATATCTCTTGTTTTCTGCCACCCTGGGGGGCCCCAGTATAGTTGGAAGGGAGCTCACTGCAGAACATGTAAAAGGGCCTGTTGTGGGATCGTAGTAAAGGGCCCCAGGAGATATATATATATATATATTGCATTTTATAGTTGGCCCCCCTACTTTTGTCCCTGTCCCCCCATGTGCCCCCCCCCTAAATATGAAAGCTGGAGACGCCACTGAGCCCAACATGAGCCTGTCCTGCAAAGGTAAGCTAATTGGAGGTGGAACCCTTCTTCAAAAGAACATGGTGCTACAGCACCCTGAATTTTGGTGCATGTGAATACGCACATCGCAGCCGCTGCATGAGGATGTTATTAACCTTTTGCCGACCGCGCTATAGACAAAAGACGTCTACAGCGCGGTCGAGTTGTTCTGGGAGGACGTCCCTGGGATGTGTGCACCTGACCTGTATTCAGCCAACAGCAGGCTAAAGTCTGCTGATGTCACTTAGCCAGTCCAGACTCTGAAAATGTCCCAACATTAAAGGCTTTGTCCAGCATTTTTTTGTTGGGTAGTGTGAGGGGTTACTGTTCCTGTCATGGTTTTTAGTCTGTGCATGCCCCATTGGAAGAATTTTTCTTCACTTCACCCATACGTGGGTCAATATACATATTTGCCAGCATACCACAAATGTCATCCGAGAAGTTTTATTGCATTATCACATCACAAAAGGACAGAGTGCAACATGTTAGAGCTGCACAGGATCCCTTGGTCAGGCATAAAGGGATCCTGTGTGGTTCCAAAACATTGAACTGTATTCTATGTGATGCAATAATAAAACTTCAGACATTTGATGATCTGTGGTGTGCTGGAAAATATGTAACTGACCTGCGATATTCACAGTCCTCAACTGGTTGTTGCTGCAACACCTGCTACTTCTGAACCTTTAAACCATGTAAATGCCTACAAAAGTATATACAAAGAATGTGATGTAAAAAGAGGGCCAAAGTGAAACATGCTGGTCATGTGACCGGTAACTATTGTATGCTTCTAAAGCCGGCCATAGACTATTCAAATAGTGACTGGTTCAACAAGGACCAGCCGAGATTTAAAGCACGTATGGGCAGGCTGATCAAACTCAAGTTGATCGATCAACTTGGTTCAACCAGCCTGTCTGATTTTAAATGAGATTATTGCTAGCAGCTATTCTTGAACACAATGGCTCTGCGGGGGGGGGTATACCTCCAACACAGATTGTGATGATAGGGGAATCAAGCTATTCCCTTTCCTGAAACACCTGAAGTTGCTCTGGCTGTAGCCGGCTTAACATTTGTTTCTGTTTAAATAACTATTACTACAAAACTACAATTCTTATCCAGTGAACTCTATTTTAACTAAAAGCACTACACTTATTTTCACAAAAATAGATTAGGCTAGTTTAAGAGCTTTTAAAGATTTATTTGCACGTTGTAAAGGTTGCTGTACCATTGCAGTTGTTACACCAAGCTACTAAATCTAAAAATACCAGTAGGCCAAAAGACAGTTTTGCTGTGTCCAGAGATGAAAATATTGTGACAATGTGGCACACAAAATGAAGCGGATGATAAAAGCACAGGCTTAGCTCCCACAAAGAACACTGTTACTCTACAGAGTAAACTGCTGCCATTTTTAATTAACAGGCCACAATATACTGAAAGGCTATGAGCCAATTAGCATGCAGGTCAGGAAAGCACCATGATACTGCTAGCTAATATTGCACAGAAGTCTTTGGAATCACAAAATCAGAAGTAGAATTACTGTAAGGCCCCATGCACACGAGACGCTGGTAAACTCGAGTTCAGAGGCGTTCGGGCATTTTTTTCAACTGCCCCTGAACCCATTTAATGTTATCCTATGTGCCCATGCACACAATCACGTTTTTTGGCGGTTAAAAGCAGTTGGGTTTAGGGCCGTTTTTTCAGACGCAAAATTTTGGGTTCAGAAGCGTTTGCTTTTGCGTTTTAAACGCTAAATGCCGCTAAACGCGTCTAAACGCGGCACCCGCGTTTAGCCGCGTTTGCAAGCGTTTTTAAAGGAACCCTATTTTTAACATAATAAAATAGGGAAATATCATTAAAAATGTTAAAAAAATTATTTTAATCTTTTTAAATTATGTCTATCATTCAGATAATTCAAAGATGATATATATTCATTCAATAATTCAATACACCACCAGCATTGCACTTTCCAAAATTTTCCTTTTGAATTTAAACCTATATGTTGTACTTTCAACAACATCTGTCCACCTGCATTTCCATTCAGCCCAACTAATCTAATCAGTGTCTAATTTGCATATGAATGCCTGGCATGCTGTCTAGCCAGCAGACAACCCCAAGACATGTGTTTTTCCTGACCTTTGTCCACAAGCCACCTCCCAAAATCTTCATTTTTGGTTAGAAGTTGAAGAGGTGACATCTCCAAAAATGACTTCTGATGTTACTTTAAAAAAAGACATGTTGGAAAATTCCGACAGTTGGAAAATTCCGACAGTTGGAAAATTCCGACAGTTGGAAAATTCCGACAGTTGGAAAATTCAACAGAGAGAGGGGGGGGAGAGAGAGAGAGAGAGAGAGAGGGGGGGGAGAGAGAGAGAGAGAGAGAGAGAGGGGGGGAGAGAGAGAGAGAGAGAGAGAGGGGGGGGAGGGGAGAGAGAGAGAGAGAGAGGGGGGGGAGAGAGAGAGAGAGAGAGAGAGGGGGGGGGGGAGAGAGAGAGAGAGAGAGAGAGAGAGAGGGGAGGAGGAGAGAGAGAGAGAGAGAGAGAGAGGGGGGGGGAGGAGAGAGAGAGAGAGAGAGAGAGAGAGGGGAGGGGGGAGGAGAGAGAGAGAGAGAGAGAGGGGGGGGAGAGAGAGAGAGAGAGAGAGAGAGAGAGAGGGGGGGGAGGAGAGAGAGAGAGAGGGGGGGGGAGAGAGAG